>JAVHLU010000391.1:0-62931 GCA_036785755.1 Colletotrichum ledebouriae
AAATAGTATAATTACTAGCTAGTAAATTAAAGTTTACTAGCGCTAAAGGGGTAGAAGCTTAAATAGAGGAATACGAATCACTCTATTATACTTTTTAGCTAGTAATACTATAATAAATCGATATTATGCTCAAATCGCGTTACTCGAACCTCTTATGTGGAAGTGCGCGGAAGTGCGCAGTTAGGGGGGGGTGCGCAGGTGGGGGGTGGGGCGACTTAATATAGCACCTAGATAGGGCTTAAACAGGCTCACTAGATAGGACAATGCCCGAGAGATTCGAGAACTCCAAGATAATCTTCCGACTAGTTCCCAGCTTTGTTGGAACAATAGATCGCAGGTGAAGAGGGAAGACTGTTGAACATAGCAAGCTACGGAGCTTGCTTGAGGCCCAAGACGAGGGTGTGAACAGCCACCACAAATTGTGTCTGTCTCACAGAGAATGTTATGTAATTGTACTTCAAGAACCTCATTCAGTCGAGAGAAGCAGCGGATTTCTCTCTCGTATATACATGTCTCGGAAAGTAGCTATAAAAAGTCCAAAACAGCATGCTCGCTCGACCCCCTCCGCTCAGCAAACGTTGGGTCCAGCCTTCGAGGCATCCGCCACAGCCTCGGCGACCTCATCGTGGATCGGATACGTCGGGTGAAGCGTGTTCAACCAGAAGTACTCCTCGACCTTCACACCGCAGCTCTCGATCAAAGTATCCTGAGCATTACTGATCGGTTGCGCTGTCACACAAAGGTTAGCGTTCAACCCCCCTCCCCTCCTTGGAATATCTTCAGCGCATACGTATAACTTACTTTTCATACGCCTCGCAGTACGCAGTCGTCTTCTTCAAGCCGGCCGTAGCAGCAAACTCGGTCGCCTCATCCAGAGCCCCGTTGAAGACTCCGTTCGCATCAACGACCCAGGCATTCGCCCCATCCAGCGCCGTGACATTCTCCTGAATGCGTCCGTTGAAGTCGTTAACGTCGTTCTGGCACAGATTCTGCGCATCCGCGTTCCCCGCGAGGAGCATCGGCGTGCGGTCGACGGGCGGCACGCTCAGATACACAAAGTTCCTCCCGCCGGCATCGTACAGCTCCTTCGCCAGGTCCTCGTAGACGGCCACCATCTTCTCGTTCAGCGCGCTCGTCGCCTCGGCGCCGTTCCAGTACGAGTTGCCAATGTCGTTGACGCCGATCCGGAACGCGAAGATGCTGTCGGCCGAGGTCCATGCCGGGGCGGTCTTGGAGGCGTAGGAGGCGTTGAAGAGGGTTTGGACCTGGTCCTTGAGTGTGAGGACCGTGTAGGCGTAGGGCTTGACGAGGGCTGCGTGGCGGTCGCACCGCCCAGGCGAGGTTGTGGGTGCAGAGGAGGGAGGCGTTGTGCTTGACGGTGAGCTGATCTGACCCAGTTGGGGACGTTGCAGGATGTCCAGCCCGGATAGGAGGGGTTACCGAGGGGATTCAACAGGTTGGGGGCCTCGAGGGAAGTGTTGCAGCCGGTTTGGGAGTAGGAACCGCCGCTGGGCGAAACCGTAGTCCTCATGCTTTCTTGCATCTTCGGCGCTCAAGACTTACAAGACAAAGGCGTTCTTGATGTTCGCCCAGTCAGGCCACTCGGCGGTAGCTGTACAAGCACGCTTGTACAACGCGCTCGCTCCCGCCGCGAGCAGACCGGTAGCCAAGATCTGAGACTTTACTGTGACCTGCACTTTAAGTACTTTTACCCACAAAGTAAACCGAATGAATGATCTCCAAGAGAATAGTGACGGGTGGAAAAGCAAGGCGGTGGGATGAGGATCGTAGATCGACGGGGAATCCTTGGGGGTGGTATATAAACAAAGCTTGAACCAATTTCAAGGGGTTGACGTTTATTCTACGCCTTACGCCCCTCAATCAACAGAAGGGAATGAGCAAAAAAGCTCGGGTTCGCTCGAGCAAGGGGTTTGAACACGGGGTCCCAGCTACTCGGATGGCTCCATTTGGCGAAGCGCCGGCATCAGAGCCCGAGTATGCCGGTGGCTTCGTCGCGGCGTTGGAACGGCGACGTGTGCCGAAGACCGTTTTAGGTCGCAAGCGTCAGCTTCGGAGCCAAAGGGCCCTCTCATAAAGAAGTAGTAATCTTCTCTATTCTGGTTAACCGTTAACGCCCTTTCCTAGGTATGCTCATCAAATCTTCCCTCTCATCCGAACAGGTGCCGCCCTGCGGCAACCTGAATGCGAGTGTGGAGTGAAGCAAAATAAAGTGAAAGTGGGCTGGGATGAGAAAGGACGAGATGGGGATTCGGAGTCTGGGATGGGCGATAGAAGAGAAGCAATGATCCTTGAGGTTTTCGGGCGGACAAACTGTCGCTCGGTGTCATGAAGACCGTCCGGGACTTTGCGACAAGGCGATCATGGTTCACATTGAGCCAGCTCAACAAGAGATGAAAAGACCTTCGCAAACGTGAGTTGCTGACGACATGAGTGATTTCATTATGTTTAAGAGCCTTCACACCTCAGATGGACTTGTTCACTCACACCAAATTATTCACTGAAGATGTTTGTGTCATCAATTCGTCAATAGCCAGCCGTCTAGGTAACAGACATAATCCGCCTCGACTTTGAATGGTAAAAGGACCTGTCCAAGATGGAACGGGAAACTCTCCGTCTCATCTCAATTGAGATCGGCCGTTGTTTGCCTTTCTGAAGCTTGCCCTTTCCCAAATATCCAAAGCAACGATCCTTTTTTTCTATGGATAAGATTGAGAGTATGATATCGCCATGCCAAACCCCAAGCCGTAGTTAAATGCAACAAATTCCGTTCATATATGAGACCTGCAGCTCGTCGCGTGATAATCATACAGTTTGCGTTGCCATACTCATCATGCGATGACTGACTCCTCTATGTGAGGGTTGCCAGCATGGCACGCATGAGCTTCGGGGGAGGACCTGTTGAAATCCGTGTCAGTCTATATCGCGACAAGACCCGGTGACAACAGAGCGCACCTTAGTAGTACTTCGGTACGCTGATGGCCATCCTACCTTTCTTGTCCTTCTCAATCCGCACACCGCGTCGCGGCTCCTCGACCTTCTCCACCTTCTCCTCGTACAGTACCACCGCCCCGTCAGGCATTTGCTCCGCGCGAACCAGGTCGCGGCCGTGGCTGTGTTTGCGTGAATGGAGCTCAGCCTCGAGCGCCTTAATCTCATTTCGAATGTTCTTGCGAGAACGAGAACGAGAACGGCTACGCCGGCGCTCAGCAACAGCCAAGGGGCCGATGGGAATTTCCTCGCTAATCTCACGACGCTCGTAGACGGTACCAGTGGTTCCCGAGGTGGTCGTGGTGTATGAACGCGCCGGCGAAACTTCACGAATGACGGTCTTCTTCTCCACAACCTCCTCAACGGGAGCGGGCGGTGGCGGAGGAGGAGGAGGCGCCTCGACGACCATAGGGGCAGCCGAGTACACAGTAGGGGGAGCGGGTGGCGGCGCAACAGAGACGGGTGGTGGCGGAGGAGCGACATGAACGGCTGGTGGAGGCGGCGGCGGCGGCGGGGGTGCGGCGGCGGGCGGAGGAATGGTGTAGACTTCTTCGTGGCGCTCCTCGATTCTGCCGGCCGATGAGCGAGCGGCAGCGATTTCCATCTCGCCTGCGTCATGTTAGAAGATGCTCAGAAAGATGCGAGTTATTTCACTCACTTTGCTTGTACTCTTCACTGAGCTTGAGCAGCTCATCAATGTTGTCCTGGCCCAGAGCCTTGAGAACAATGACGGTGTTGCCCTACGGTTGTTAGCCGACTGCGTCGATGCGGTGAACGACAAAGAACTCACGTCCTCGATGTAGGGATATCCCAATTCAATGAGAGCCCTCTTGGACACAAGCCGACCAGGGATGCGGGTCTTGCCCTTCTTCGGGTACTCGCTGCGGATGGTTGTAGCACCACTGGTGCTGGTCGATCTGCTCGAAGTGCTGCTAGACCTCGAGCTGCTTCTGTGTGACTTTGTCCTGGTAGACCTGGAAACTCTGGATTCCCTGCTGCGGTCCCTACGTCTGCGTGACCTGACGACCTCGCGCTCTTTCACCCGCTCAGGCATGGTACGGTACTCCTCGTCTCCGTAGTAGCCAGGTTCGGCAATCTGGATTTCATCGTAACGCTGGGAGGGTGCGGGCCCAAGCTGCCGAGTGCGTGGCAAGGGAATGGGGGTGTAAGGCGGAGCCCGGAAATTCTCGCGGCGGATGTCCTCTCTGCGGGCTGGAGGAGGGTACTCCTCACGCTCGCGCTCAAAGAAGCGGAGGGGTCGGCGGTCAAAGGTATCGAGTGAAGACTGACGACGAATCAAGGTTGGGCGGCGTACTGGCGAGGGGCTACGACGCTCGCGCTCCCTCTCAAGATGAAGACGGCGGTCGAACTCCCGGTCGAAGGGCTCACCTCGGCGAGGTCCGTAACGGTCTTCCTCGACGTAGCGGCGGTCCCTGACGAAATCTTCCTCGTAACCGCCTCGATATCCACGGTCGCCGCGGTCATATCGTTCATCCGAGTGATCTCTGCCTCGGCGAGGTGGTGGGTAGTAGTCATCGCGCTCTTCGAAACGGCTTCGTTCATCGAAGCGACGGTCGTCTACGAAGCCGCGATCGCGATCGCGATCACGCTCGTACATGAAGCGGTCACGGTCCCAGCGTTCAGCGCGGCCGGCCATTTTGGGCAGTTGAAACGTATGTGTTTGACGAGGTGAAGTCGATGTAGGGTATCAGAGAAATTCGCAAGAAACGTGAGCGTGGCTGAAAAGGACCTAGTTGTTCACTGGTGCAGGTCCAGAAGTCGTGGAATGATCGGGTGATGGCAGATGTTCGCGGAGGTGAATTTGGAAGAGATGGTCGTTCGTATTGCGGGATTCTGGCGATGACGACACTTCGAGGGAGAGAGAGCGAGAGAAGAGGGGAAAAGCGGGATAATGTGCGCGACTCAAGTGGTGGAATGTTCTCTCTCTAATGCGAGAGACCCAAGCCAATAGCGCTGGTAGTGTCGGTGAAGGCCGTTGACCCGCCCTGGGCCCAGTGGGTTCGGATTGGATAATGGGATACCGGCGCCGCCCTACTTTGCGTGTCGTGCGAGTGGCTGTTCCAAGTTCAGGGGGTAAATGTGATACTGTCCAATCGTGACAGTGGCAGTGTCGAGAATTGCGGCGATGAGCGAGAGGCGCAGGAGGGCTGGAAAACCCCCTTCGGCTGACTGATACGTTGGGGGTGAGGAGTGTGATAACGGGTGATGTGATGCAGACCAGAAAGAACTGTCTGGATGACTGAAGTTCCAGTTAATAAAAGCCGACTCGTGTGGTGGTAGGCGTGGGTAGCAATCGGCCTATGAGAGGTCGATGGAAAGCCAGAAGCAGCCCGCGAGTATGCCAGCTGACCTCACCACGCTAGGCCTGTGACCTATGTCCCGAGGATAGTCCTGGGTCTCGACGCTTCCTAACGTCCCTTGATAGATGTCCGTTGAAACTAGTACCGCTGCTCCTCGGCGACAGCGTGTGTATGATCGCAGTGGCAGCGAATTGAGTGGTTTTAAGGGTCCTTGGGGAAAGAGATCATTCGAGAAAAAGAGGGAGGCTAGGTGAGATGAAGCCGTTTTGTAGTTTTGGTCTTTGGGCACGACGGAGATTCGTGGTGGAGAGCCAGAGCCAAAGCAGGCTTTTTGATGGCGGAAGCCGGGACAGGGGCTGCTTAAGAAATGGTCAACGCCGCGAGGAAGATGGTGGTGTTGGTGATAGCTTTTGGAGCGATGATCCCAGCTCGTCTGGCATGCCTAGAAGGTGCGACGGCGTGGTAAGGCAGATACGGCCGCTGTTAGTCCTCCCAACGATGCATGAACGGCTGCTCTGCCCGCACATCACCAAAAGACACCAATGAGGATGCAAATGTATGTCCGAACTCGAGAACCAAAAGCCTGTTTCATCGTCAGACAAGCCCTGTCCGCCAAATGGCATTTCACCTCCCGGAGGGTAGCTATTGCCGGCCCATAACAGCAACCATCGGAGCTATATTGACTGTGGCGACCGTCGTCCAAACCTAGCGCAGTGGTGGGAAGTCGAGGGCTGTTGGAACAAGGCTACTCCTTGCATATGGCGCTCCCGCAAGGCCCGTGTCGTGGCTTTTCGCTTCGATTCCAGCCTTGAACAATTCCAGACCCGATCCACCGCGTCTTTTAGCCTCAGTGATTTAACCCGCTTTCGCTTGATTTCAAACCTGACAGTCGCCGCTTGGGCATCCATCGGCGAGAAATAGACCTCCAAAAGAATGCCTCAGTGCCCATCTTCCCGGGACCTTCCCCCATCGGCCGTGGCCCCGTTGTTGGGCCTGAACGGATCGACGGGGAATGGGGATGATGGGGTATGCTGGGCGGCGGATGGATGGACCGAAGGAAGTTAAGCTGTCAGTGTCTCTCGTCTCGTCTGGACTTCGGGACGTCTCGTTGTCGTCCAACATGACTTCTGGTGGTTCCTCCCCACCTGCGACTCCATCCCTTGCGTGCCTCTCTTTGTGGTTGTGCTTCCTCCCACCAGATACGGCTCGAAACCAGAACCCTCGCTGGCGTCACAGTGTCGTCGCGGCACCAATATGCGTTGTTGAGCTCGAGTCGGCGGGGATGGACCTGACCGCCACCATGCTCGATGACGTCGGGCACCAAAAGTGGCCCAGTCAGTGCTGGCGACGGTGCAGCGCAGTGCATTGTCTTAGCAGCAGCGGGAGTGATAAGACCCTCATAGGGACGCGTAGGAGCCCTAGATTGATTGCTCTGCTCCACTGTCGAAGCGACTCTTGGGTGCCCGATGGCGGCCCTATTGGACGACGATGGATGTGTGCCAGGGTGCTCCTATTCTGGGGAGTGGTGTATTTGTGGCATTATGCTGGTGATTTTGGCATTGTCTTTGTTCTGGCGGCCTTTTGCAACGCGGTGGTGCTTGCTTTCAATTCCAAACGAATTCTCATCGGCTGCTGCAGGGCTGGGATGCGCGTCAAGACTCTGTTGGTGATGGAATTAGAATAGAAGAGTGGATGGGAAGTTGGAAAGTGGAAGTGACTGCGCCTGCTTCCTGAGGTCCTGTCCGGAGAGGCAACCACGGTCCACCAGCAGAAGCAGAGTACGTACCTGCTGGACTGCTAAGGCACCTGCTTATCAGGTGGTATAAGGTAAGGTGCGTTATCTGCTCTGAGGAATGCTTAGATAAGGCCAGTGCGATAAGATAGACCGGCACGTGGTACCGAGCCGGCAGAGTGGGTCGCCTCTCGCGGCCAGTGCGAAGTGTTCTGCTGGGTCTTTCCCTTGTCCACCGGCCTCTCGACCAGACTCGCGGCAGAAGCAAACATCGTCCGGTCCTCGTGTCAAACGCCAAACCTTCGAGATAAGTTTTTCTCTGATTAGTTTGACCAGTTCGACTGATGAACTCAGTACCCCATCGAAGGTATTGCTCGAGTCACGCAACACATAGTACATCGCACCCGAAGGCTCTTCGCACGATGCGCAAACTTCCGCCGCGCCGAGACCAGCACCGGCTCACGACCTAAAGGCGACACAACCACAAGCACAACACTTTTGTCTGGTGCTGGATAATGCTGGGTTCAAGGAAACGCGAAGACGTTCGAGTTCCTCAGAAATAGGAGACCCTGAGAATCACTGCCTTACAGTGATGAAACCGTTCCACAACCCCAGCCCGACGACGCGGGCCGCTGCCACGTGCTTCCGTCGTTAAGCTTACCTGATTCCGGCCAGAAGCGGTCCTACAATGCTGGAACTTCGATCATCTATGAACCTTTAAAAGGGCTCATCGAGCATTCCGACCTTCCGACGCATGGCATTCCGAGCTGCCTTCATGGCTGCCGATTGTTCCCGACCCCGGCCGCATGGTGATAAGTCAGATGCCACCTGCATGGCAATGGAAGAAGCCGTCCGGCCTTTGAACCACGAAGACGCCTGCCACTTGGTCGAACGGCAGCACTTGAGGCCTCCAATCCCTGCGAGCCAGCACGGTTGAGCAACCAAATCTCGGTAACTGGCTGCCACACCAGTTTGCCACACCGGTATAGGGCAGTTGCGAGGGACCATCTGCAACTGCGTCCTTGCTTCTTCAATATTCCAGTAGCCATGCAACTTCTGGTGGAGATTGTTCTGTTGATATGCCTGCATCCATCCGCGACTGCAGCATCGTTGGGCCGGACATCCCGGCTCTCGGACCCAGCCGCCCCTAGATTGAGACACCGCAAGCGGCGCCGGGGAAGAGATCCGAGTGCGGGAAACCCGATCCACGACCGGGCAATGGCTCCAACTCCCCACGAAAGTGCCAACGCAAGCAAGATCTCTAGCGACTACGCCACGTCGGGGGCTCCTGTGAAGTAGATGCAGTAGGCAGAGGCGGAAAACCCGGCCGCAGCTCATTCAGTGACATGCCAATCATGGCATCTGGCAGTCTGGGTGTCTTCGGTCACCAGGGAAAAATTTCGGTGGAACGAAGGTGTAGCTATTCCATGGTCAGGACGTGGTTTTGAAGTTTTCGTTCGCCGCTGATCTTGATTTGATCCCGGAGGAAAAAAAGCTGTCAACCCTGCCATTAGAGCGCCAGGCCGAGTCTCGTCTGGTTGCCCTTGGATTGAATACCGAGGGGGTCAACCAAGATATCACAAGCCCATCTATTTTCATTCAGCGTGAATACTAATCAATACATCACCAACAACAACGGCAAGGGCAACGATAACAGGAACGACGACAGCAAGGGCCAGAGACTCGAATCTTGAGGGATGAAAAGCTGCCGACTTTGTCATTGGATGGTTGAGCTAAGCCAGCCTGGCTGCCCTCGTACTAATACTAGAGGGTACAACCAATACTACAAACCTAGACCATCCCATCGGCCGATAGAAGAAGGCAGAACACTGAGAGCTGACGGACGCCGGTTGCTATTACCGAATGCCGAAATTCAATCCCGGGACGAAACAGGAGTGGACCTCGATCAACATTCCTCCCCAGTTGCGCCGAGTTGAGGTCAACAATCATTGAGGGCGCCTTCCATATTTTCAACGTCGCGACAGGCTTCGCAATCAACGCATCTCGAGACTGTTCAGCTTCTCTTTACAGACCTGCAGCTGTGGCAGATGCCTATCAGCGCTGCCAGGATAGCTTGGTCAAGCAATGGGCAATGTGACGTTTGCCACCTCATTCAGGGAACTGCTTCATCTAACACTTCCGAATAAACAAATTACCGGCATGATATGGCCATCTCATCGAACATCTATACTTTGTCCTAACCCTAAAACCAGCGACGCTGCAACGGTGCTAGGCAGATCTTTGCCGTCCTCTCCACGTCATCCGCAAAAGCGCGGACCTACTGGCTAACCCCCGAAGCCCGAAGTGGAGAGATGTTTACCCCGCGTTGCGTGTAGTGCCATGACGCCTCCATCCGCGGGGCAAGACGACAAGGGCTGCGCTGAGGTAGAAATATCGACGGCCTGCAGGATCATCACCTGGACCCTGAGCCAGACGTGTCGTGAATCGTAGCCGTCTTAGTTATCTCACTGCTGAGTAACGTCAACGCCAAAAAGGCCCCCTCGAGCCACAAACGTCAATCCATTATCAACATTCCCGGACTGTACGAGGACTTGACTTGAAAGAGATCTCCGAATCTGTTTCAGTTCCGCAGACAACATGAGTAGCGACAAGCCGGTTGTCAAGAACGTCGACAACATCAACCCCAATGTTGGCCCCAGGTCCTCCTCGGAGGTTAAAGACCCGGAAAAGTTCGTGATCGTCCCGACGAGTCTGGATATGCACTGGCATGGCCGAAGGAGCCAGCCGGCGGGGCTTCTCTACGACCCAGCAGTCGAGCGCCGTCTGAGACTCAAGATTGATCTCGCAATCGTACCTACTGTCAGCTTGCTTTATCTCTTTTGCTTCATCGACAGAGCAAATATCGGTGCGGAAGCTGTCTTGCCGTCACCAATGTCTAGCTAACGGTTCTAGGCAATGCCCGTATTGCTGGTCTAGAGAAGGACCTCGGAATGAAGGGTTATGACTACAACGGCACCCTCTCTGTCTTTTATATCTCTTACATCATCTTCGAAATTCCTTCTAATATTCTGTGCAAACTTATGGGGCCTGGCTGGTTCATCCCACTCACCACACTTCTCTTCGGCATTTGCTCTCTCGGCACCGCCTTCGTCCATACCGTTCCCCAAGCGATGGCTGTCCGCTTCCTTCTTGGGATATTCGAGGCCGGAATGGTCAGTGCTTTCCACGCATCTTCAGATTGGCCGTGAGTTGTTCTCTTAACTTAAGCTTAGCTGTCCGGTATCGCGTACTATCTTTCCCGCTGGTATCGCCGCGCCGAGCTCGCCTTTAGACTGGTGAGTTGTCATGTAGCCTCAGAACAACACCACCAACAGCGTATTAACTACGATTCTCGGCCCTCTACATAGTAATGGCACCTTTGGCCGGTGCTTTTGGGGGCCTGTTGGCGTCGGCGATTCTCAAAATCCCGCACTTCGGCGGTGTCCATTCATGGCGCATGATCTTCGCCATCGAGGGAATCATCACCATCGGGCTCGGCCTCATCGGCTTCTTCACTCTCACTGACCGACCCGCCACTGCAAAGTGGCTGACCGCCGCCGAAAAAGAACTCGCCGAAGCACGCGTCCGCTCCGAGCGGATTGGCCAGTCCCACGTTCTCGACAAGATGGACACGCGCAAAATCCGCCGCGGCATCCTCTGCCCCATTACCCTGTCCACCGCCTCCGTCTTCATGTTGGACAACGTGCCCGTGCAAGGTCTAGCCTTCTTCCTTCCCACGATTGTCAAGAACATCTATCCGACGGCGTCGGTCGAGCGTCAGCAGCTCTACACCGTCCCGCCCTACGTCGTCGGGGCCTTCTTCACTGTCCTCCTGCCTCTCATCAGCTGGCGCATCGATCGCCGCCAAATCTTTTTCATCTTGTCAGCGCCGTTGGCGATGGTCGGCTACATCATGTTTCTGGCCAGCAGGTCCCTTCAAGTTCGCTATGGCGCGACCTTCCTCATCACCTCTTCTGTCTTCGCCTTGGGAGCCTTGACGAACGCGCAAGCCTCTGCCAACGTGGTATCCGACACGGCAAGAAGTTCGGCCATAGGAACGAACGTCATGTTCGGCAACATTGGCGGCTTAGTGAGCACGGTTCGTAGCCACACCACTCGTCCGTACCGCCAGATCCTTGCTAATGAATGAATAGTGGGCTTTCTTGCCATGGGACGGCCCGGATTACCCGATCGGCAACGGTCTGAACTTGGCGACCATCAGCACAATTCTGGTCATCTCGATTGTGACCTTGTGGTGGATGAAGAGGGACAATCATCGCCGCGAGGGTTTGATCGTGGAGGACGAGCTGTGCGGGGTCACGCCTGAAGATGAGAATGATTTGGACTGGAAGCACCCTTCCTTCAGATGGCGTCCGTAGATGATCAGCCACTAGTTCGCCCATATGAAAGAGCCACTTGCATTCATCTCATCTCATTTCACCACCGTTCATCCAGATCGACTTCGGATCTCGAGATCTGAGTGTTATGCCGCCTCTGCCAGTCGACGGCCCTGAGTTGTTCCCTCCACGGCCGCACCAACGTAATTAGTGAGTAAGAAATTGTTCCGCGAGATTAAGATACCTTGTAGTGCGTCTATGAGGTCTTCGAAGCTGGCAATCTTGTATATGAATAAGCGTGTTCGGCGAGCGTAAGGAATGTGATGATGACGAAGAACGGATTTGGATGATGGAAGACAAGGCAGTAACACCACAGATGACGAGACCCAACTGACTTGGATATCATCCATATTATCTCATAATAGTATTTTCATTTCAACAAACATCGTAAGCAACTAATTACAAGAATTCGTATCTAAAACCGCCCGTCATTATCCGATTTACAACTTGCTCCTGTTGGAGCAGCACGAGTCCTCCTGAAAAGCCAGCTTGCTAACCTTATCCGTCGCGTCCAACACACCCTTGCCTGCGGCGACCTGGCTCGGTGTACTGCAGAAGCTTGGAGGGACATCCATGACCCGGTTGTTGATGAAGAAGTTGCGGGGGCGCAGGAGGAGGGTGATGGGCTCGACGGGCATGATGGGGAAGTCCTCGGGGGCCGGGATGTGCGTGACGCCAAAGGTGTGCCAGAAGACGATGTCTTCCTGGTCAATGGGCTCCGATCCATCCCCGATCCACTCGGGGATACCGTGTGATGGCTCGCCCGATGTCTGAGGGACGTGACGACCGGCGGGCCAGAGCTCCTCGTCGCGGTCTGGAAAATTTGTCAGAACCGCCGAAATCCGCATTCACGGATGTGGATGACTTACACTTTGTGACCATGACCGCGTGCCTGGCAAAGCCAGCACGCTTCCACACCAGGGAGCCCTCCTTGGGCAGCAATCCGGGGACTTCTCTGCTGACCAGCTTGTACGAGGAAGGCTTGCCGCTGTAGGGGTGGATCCGCTCCGTGTTGGCAATCTCCCACGTCCTGCTCGTGGCGCCGTTGTAGTCGGTGAGCGACTTGCCGGTGGTGTCCAGCTTCGTCTTCTTCGCGCCGAAGGCGTTGCCGTAGTAGTTCTCGGGCGAGCCGACGGGTGCGTCCGAGGGCACGGCGTCGACCATGAAGACCGTGTTGCGGGGCCCGTCGACGTTGGGGTCGATGCGCAGGCAGAAGAGGTGCTGGTGGTTGTGGGCGTTGACGCCCGGGTAGACCTGCGTTCCCCACCCTTTGGTGTCTTCGCCGGGGTTCATGCTGTATGTGTTGAGGATGCCGGTGAGCTTGATCTCGGGCTGGATCGTGCCGTCTTGCTGTCGTGGGTTTTAGTCTCTCCTGTCGGTACAACTCCACATTCGGCGGGAGAACTTACGTGGAAGATCCACTGCACGGCGTACTCGTAGTTGGCGGCCGTGAAGATTTGCTGGATGATGAGCTTGCGTCCGCGAGTGACGATTACGGAATCATCGCGGAAATCGGTGTGCTTGAACAGGATGCCGCTGTCTTCCTCGTGGATGCAGATGGCGTTCTTGATCGTCCTCAAGCCCCCATTGCGCGTGGGGAATTCGGCGTCGAGATAGTGAATCTCGCCTTTGCAGTCGCAGCCGAGAGACAGACTGTTGGTCATGTATCCCGCGCCGTACTCGCCGAGATCGAACGCGTGCTTACGTTGGTGGGGGTGCTCGGGGTTGCCGTAGGGGACGACCATCTCGGCCAGCGAGAGGCGGTAGAAGATGGGACGCACGGCGCCCTTGTCGTTGTAGGTGATGTTGCTCAGGACGATGCCCTCGCGGTAGTTGAAGCCGATGTGGAACTTCCAGTTCTGCCACTCGATCTCGCGCCCGGCCATCTTGAAGCTGACGCCCTGGTGCTGGGTGATGTTGATGGGCTTCAGGTCGCGGCGGTAGCCGCCCTGCTTTTGGATCGCCGCGGGGTGGTAGTCGATCGGCTTGGTCTTGCTGAGCGGGCGGCGGACGTTGGGGATGTCGATGGCGATGATGGCCTCCTTATCGGCGTCGTAGATGGGGCAGAAGTCGAGCGGGTACTGGTACTGGCAGGTGTCCGGATCGGGGCGGTAGTACATGAGCGCTTGCTGGAGGCGGACGGTGTTGCCGTGGCGCTCGTCGTAGCCGATTGTCCATGGGTCGCAGTAGACCTTGTGCATGTCGGAGCGGGGGATGCCGGAGATTTCGCATTGCTCGATGACTTTGGGGTCGGTGCGGGCGATGTGTTCGACGAGCTGGAGCTCTTCCATTGTGATCTAGGAGAGTTGTTAGCCGGAGATTCGATTGACTGGAGAGGAGATGACTGAGGAAACTGACAATGGGCTGAACGCCTTGCATGAGCTCCCACTTGGTGATTGCGCCGGAGGCAAGATCAACGAGGCCGTCGTAGACCTTGCCGCCATTTGCGATCACGACAACATCGGCGATGCGGCGTGGTAGGGGCGTCGCTGAGGGTGCGGCCAGCCATGCCTTGAGCTCTGCCTTGCGCGGCTCGTGGAGGGAAACGACGTTGAAGAAGACCTCGCCGTGCGCCTTGGTGACGACTGCGATGGCCTTCTCAATCTCCGCGGAGGAGAGGGGGTCGAGGGGATGTGTAGGTGCCATCTTGTGTGCCGTGATGTGCAGATATGCCGGTCTTCGTGTCAATTGACTGTATGGTGAATCAACAGAAGACTGACGGACCGGACTACAGCTTTAGTTAAAGGTCGGTGAGCTCGAGCAAAAGCTTCTATCTATAAACGCGACCCCAGCTTGCCCAGACTTTAGGCCCCCTCATACGAGCCGGGTTGATAGGCGCGGGCCCTTTCGATACGCGACTCGTCCCGCCACGGACAGCCGGATGTGGTAATTCCCCAATTTCATACTCGGGATACAAAATGACCAAAGGCGCTATAAACTCAATGGAATCGATAAGTTCATTGGAGAGCAGGGATGGGGATTGGAGAACTCGTCTGCCTGGCTTGGAGCCTGATAAGAGCTTCCTCTGTGCGAAGGCTGAGAGAGAGAGAGAGCTTGGGGATCCCCAGTCACAGGGCAGTGGTATCATTCGTCTTGGCCAGATAGGGATCAGGCAACTGGCCAGTCATTCTGTCTGTTGCAGAGGAAGAAACAAGGAAGCTCCAGGTTAGCTCAAGCGCAGCGCGGGGAGACCACCAGAACGACGCAAAGGGATACACAGGAAGAGCAGACGAGGTGGGGGGAAAGACGAGACGAAAGCCCGGATGGGGAAAGGTTATACGATAAGCTCCCGGATATCTTATCGCGGGTGGGGTAGAGGGACTCCACTCGCCGGGACCGGAGCGCGCGGTCTGCTTCGGCATTTTGCGGGGCTGGTCGGAGCAAGGATCGGCACCGGTCTCGCTCGCGCCTCGTCGTATAGAGTTTCCTGTTTGGGCCTTAGGGCGGCCTCGCTGCTGTTGCTGCTGGTCGAATGCTTTACCTAACACCAAGCGAAACCAGCGGCCTTTATAGAAGCTGCAAAAGGCAATGGGCCTTTGTGCCGCTGGAGATTAGGGGTACATAGATAGCATTGCCGAGAGGCGAGGATGAGATTATATAATGACTGAGCACGCGGTCTCCCCAAGGTTTGAATAATCGACAGAATAAATTTGAGGACATATCATGCTGCACAGTTTCTAATTGGTTTGGGTAGCTGGCCAACATAAATTATTTGCAATGGCATTCAGGTAGAAGCATGAATCGTAATTGCCGAGTCGCCATCGGCGTTAAGGCGTTTTCTATACTCCCGGATGATGTCAGCAAAAAATCTGCCTGGATTCAGTGACTGTTTTTCTGCACGCTGGATACTATCTGCCACACCGTCCGACCTCCAGTGTAACCGCAATTGAACCTTTGCTTCCTGTTAGCCTCATTTAAAGCCGTGTCTTCACTTACAAGGCCGGTTGGTTGGCCCACCAATTCGACCTCTGTGACTAGTTTATCGTTCGAGTCATCCAAAGCTTAGAGCAGCCCGAGAGCCACTGAGGCCGACCTCTGCCAAATTGTCGCAATCAACTTCATAACTCGTCAATATCGAGAACGTTCGGCAAGAGAGTCTATTGAACAATCCAACCGCAACCTTCCTATCTTCCCGAACCCGAACACCCCACAAACGGCGGGTAACCACGAGGCGATCCTCCCCCAGCAAACATGGCAAAACCCTCCCCAGCTTTCGCAACATCCCTGCCGCAATCTTCCCGGTCCGAGGTGCTTGAATGGCAGTTCCCGAAGCCCTATCAGTATACCTTAGTCGGCAAGTCCCGCGCAGCGTGGCACACCAGCTTCGTCATTCCGCAGCTGAATATGCTCCTCGATGCGGGCCTGGTTGTCAACGACCTGCGTCCAAAACACATCTTTCTCACCCACGGTCACGCAGATCACTGCGTTAGTAAGCTACTAGAAATTTGGAGTAACATCAGTACTGACGTTTGAGCAGTTGCTCGCCCCTGCCTTCACGAAACGTGAGGACCCACCAGATATCGTCTGCCCTGTCGAGATGAAGAAGGCGTTTGACAACTTCGTCCTCGCCAAAACACTGCTCAACCGCGGCGGACTCTTCACAAGCGAGGATGCTGAGTCTGTGGGGCTCGATTTGGATGGAGAGGGTATTGACGAGGATGGTCGGACGGAGGGCGAGAGGGCGTTCCTCCGCACTCACAACACGATAGCAGTCAGGCCTGGCGATGCCGTGTCGCTTCGGAAGGTGAAGGGCATGACTGCTACCGTTTTCAAGTGCGACCACAACGTTCCGAGCGTGGGCTACGTCTTCTTTACCACGAACCACAAACTGAAGCCCGAGTATACCTCTCTTCCGGGACCCGAGATCAAGAAATTGCGGCAGTCGGGTGTTGAGATCACGGCACCCGTCACGACACCCGTATTTGCGTTTCTCGGGGATACGACGGCGTCAGTATTGGCGTCAGAGCCGGAGTGGCTCAAGCAGGAGATCTCGGTAGTCATCACGGAGTGCAGTTTTCTGTACGATGAACATGATGCGCAGGCCGAGAAGACAAAGCACACCAGATGGAAGGATTTGGAGAAGGTGGTGCGGAAGTGGCCGAAGACTACATTTATACTCATCCACTTCAGCATGCGGTACAGCAACAAGGATGTTGTTGATTTCTTCAATAACTTGGAAGACCCGCCTAAGAACATCGTGGTATGGGCTGACGGTCACCCCGAATAGAGCTAGAAGACGAATCATATTATAGAAGTATGAAGAGATTCTTAGATTATCAGGCCTAATAAGTAAGATTATTGATGTAGTAAGCCGATTCATCAACATGATATCACATAACCCTAGTCTGACGGAGAGGCGTTGTAGTAGAACTTTCACCAAGCACTTCAAGCACGTGCATGTATAGAGATGGGAATACACAAACGCAGCCGATCATGTCTCACAGCATTTCAGCAGTCGTGTGGCGAGCTACCTGCAACGCAAATGTGCCCGGCGTGATTGGCGGTGAGGAGAGACGCACAAGAATGATGAGGCGTCAGCACATCGGATCAGATCACCCAAGCCCCATCGCGACCTGCGCACTTGCTCCTCGTAAGCTCTGCTTGAGGCGGGGGCTCGTTTTCAAAAGCCTTTCCGGAATCTTTGCTAGATATAAAACTGCCCCTTCTTGACGTCTTTCCTTTGAAAATCGAGGACACATGCCTTTGATGCATTGAGCATCTCAAACTACGAAAATGGATTCTGTTCCAGATCAACGAGGGCGTGAACGCCCTTGTTCGCCCCCGATCTCTCCATCTCGATCAAGCTCAAGCTGACGGGCTAGATCATTGAGCCTCCAGCACCACTTCTCGCCGCATGGTAAGGCTGGAAAGGCTCAAGCCGCTTTGCTTATGGCTGCGAGGGACTGCTGCTTGTCGTGACTGGTCGATGATGAACTCCCAACGCAGTTTCGAAGATCTGTGAACCTACCGTGAGTTCCTATATAGAGTTACGACCTGATTCCTGCTAACCCGATAGTAGCGATCTTGATGGCGAAGGTCAAACGCTACTGCCCAAAACTGCTGAGACGGATAATGAAACATCAACTACTCCGCGGCGCTCTTGAAGCCAAAGAATTCTATTATACCCCTCCGGCATGTTCCCAATTACATCCACAGACCCACCGGGATCGTGAGCGTTGTGGTAGTTATACGTTACCTTTGACTGCTACTACGTTTTGGCAGGCTGAGAATAGCAGATCCAACAGACGTGGCATCGACAGCGATGACCACGAAATACTTGAAATTTCTGCCACTAAAGATGGCGCTTTCTCGCCATCAAGGGGTAACAAATTTGACAAACACGACGCTGAAACATACGACGAAGTTCCAAGGATGAACTTGCCTCAAGCCATCAAAATTGCGCGAGCCTGTCCAGGAGGAAGACCTTGCCCGACCATCAACCCTTTATTAGAGACGAGTCTCGGCGAGATTTGGACCAAGATTATAAAACAGCCTAATACATACGTCATGAGCGTTGGTTAGTTCTTCGTTTTCTGACTTCTTTCACCATTGTTTCAAAGGCAACAAGACAGCAATGGCGCAAAGGCGGTCCTGGAAATGGGTAACCTCGGATTTCGGACCATGTAGCCCTTTAGATTCAACTCCAGATTATGATAATATAAATGGAGACCCAAACCATGCGTGAGGTTTCTACGAGGAAGACAAAGGGAATACAAAGGGAACTTCAACTCCGCCCTAAGGCCAGTATCTCCATCACTTACCGAAAATAACTGGGCGTCAATTGAGTGGACCACGGCTGAGCCCACGGATAACATTCTAGCCACATCAGAGAGGAAAAGAGAAAACGATGGAGAGTGGGATATGCGGGCCTCTAGAGCTCAAGGTGAGCTGCAAAGTTCTTGCATGCAAAACAATTCGTGCCTTGTTGGACAATAACTGACAACCTGTAGCAGCCTAACTCACCACTCTGTCCAAGGCGCGATAGCAGTCCTCGAAAAGAGTTCAAGTATAAGAGAGTAACTTCATCTACTAACATGAACAAAATTGACACCTATCATTGAATGGCAAAGCTTTCGCCCAAAGTTCCGAGGAGATTTGCGGCCAGTCAAGTTGATGACAAGCTACTATATTTCGGAACATATACTCATGTCCCAGAGGCCAGGGACAGCTTCGCAGCAGTATTTGATCCCCAGGAATATGCAGAATACTTGAAGAGTAACTTGCCGACACGGATACTAACGAAATTGACGGACGAACCCCAAATCATGTCCTTCGAAGCAAAGCAGAGGCTCACAAACATAAGAGGAGTCTCTAGGCAAACAGGGCATAAGAGGAGTCCCTAGAGACTCTCAAAACTTACGTACTGCAGAAAAGGAGCACTGGAAACTTTCAGGACAGCCGGGGGCTACGATGATCCACAGTAAGGTGGTTGACGCCGACAAGCTCTCAGATATTGAACTCTTTGGCGGCGGTGATCAATTCGAGTTCGATATTCCATTCACGCGCGGGCATGATTGGGAACTCAGCACAGACAAGGCTTAAAACTTTCCGATTCGGGTTATGGGTCACTCTTTTGACCCCTTATGTAATATGCGAGGTGTACGAGGCACAAAGCATTAGTTGGCCGTCTAGGGCACAAGGTCGTAAGCAATTGGTGTTTATTAAGCGTACTGTCGAAACTTTAAAGGAATGGGATTGCGTCGACAAACGTGGTAAAGTATGCAGGCGCATGACGAATCGAAACGTACTCGACTCCTTGAAATATGCTTACTCTATAATTAGGATTAAACAACTAGCCCCGCGCCCGTAACGAGCACCCCGCCATCTCAATGTCAGACTATACGTCGTCTTGTCTCCGAGCATGAATTCGACTCAAGCCTTTCGTCCTGTGAATCCTGTCGCGAAAGTTTGCGCAGTGACCTGGGAGACGAATCAGAACGATTCTTTAGCCTGAGAGTAGGCACTCGTAGGATAGATGGGATGGCCTCGCTGACGGTTCGCGGGGGTTTGTCGGATGAAGAAGAGTCTGGCTGAGTCTGTAGGTCGCCGGCCTCTGGGTATATCCGTCCATAATTCGTGACGCAAATAATTTCGTATAGTTCAGTCAATCCGTACCCTGAGTTTCGTCCCAAATAAGTCCAACACAGAGATTTGACGCATTCCTGCACTTCTGGCCTCAAGGCATTATCGCAGCAAGTATCGTTACGCCCACCGCTGTCATGAGTAGGCCGTGCTGGAACCCAGACTGGCGGCCAGCAGCGTTGACGGGAGAAGACGTTGAAATTGGGCTGACAGTGGGAGGCGGGTTCCATGGGTTGCCTCCGCCTACCTGGGTTGCTGAAGCAGAAGAGCCCCCTGCACCACCTGACGCTGACGCGCTTGCCGTGGCTGTTGCAAACGTGGATCCGATGCCAGAGGGTGATGATATCGCCGACACCATTGATCCGGAGACCGTGGCGCCGCCGGCACCGCCGCCGGCACAACCGCAGACTATGCGAAGGGTCAGTATTCATGTTCAAATAGAGGCACTGCTTAGACCACGAAGCTGGCCCAAAACGCCAGAGACCATCCCACGAGACTAAAAGAACAAAGGATAGAAGCGCTTACCAGATGAAGCACCGTTGATCACGGCCTGGAAGGAAGCAGCAGGACAACCTGTGGCTACACAGGGCTCAATGGCAGCGTACAGTGCCGCCTCTTTTCCACATTGGCATCCGAAGTCGAGGCTATCGCATCCAACAAAAGATGCGCCCTCAACGAAACAGTTTTGTGCGCAGGAAGGGATCGCGGTGACGGCCACACTCGCACAGTTCTCCGCCGTGGCCGCACCGCCCGCCAGCGCCAGCATGCCCGCGACGACACCAATGATATTCTTCATCATAGTGTTTCTTTCTTTCTGACCCCAAGAGTAGGTCGTTAAGCGATTGTGACTGGGACTGGATTGGGATATGGTGAAATGACAAACTCTTCAAGGGGTTGTTGTAAACATCAAGATACAGACTCCAATCCGTTCTTGAGAGGAGACTGGGGGAGGTGGTTGCATGCAGGAGTAAGAAGGTGACAAGCTTCTCTTCGCATGGATGGAGTATCCCACTGAGAAGAGGGTGGGACTGGGAACGGGGAGCTCAAGGGTAATCACGTTGTTTTTGTTTGCTTGGGTCAACGTTGGACCATGACTAGCGCTGGCGACTGGACATGAGCTTATCGGCGCACTTAGCATGCAGCAAGCCATCTGCTGGCTTCCTCGAGAGCTACATTCTTCCTCTACAACCAAAGTCGCTTTCGCATGTGGTTTGCAAACGACGTTTATTCGGCATGAGGTCATGCTAACACGGGAATATTGGGAATGTCATCACTAATACAACGCGGATGGAGGGATGTCACCCACACCACCCACACAAAGCCCAAAATTGACCGGCAGTTCTCTACTTTACCCAGCCATCCTCGCCTCGTCCACTTTCCCCCGCAGTTATCCCGGGCCACTGGGGTCGGTGTTGCCTTCCGATACGGGGCAAGACGCGGGGGAAGCGACAGGGGTGATCGAAGATGGTGTGGCGCTGATCTCCGGATATGACACTACAGCAGGTGTCTTCTTGTTAAGCTTTTTGGGCGGGAGCGAATCGTTTGTCCGATGTGGGCGTTGAACGGACGAGCCGTTCGACGCCGCTCATGTCGGGTGAACAGACGCCTTTAGCTATTGAGGCCGGGATTGTGCGTGGAAGGGAGGCGACAGAACCCTGGCGATGTGATTTGCTGTGCAGGTGATGGAATGGCTGAACCCCATCGATTGGACCGAGGCTGGGCGAAAATTGCACGCGACAACCATTTGAAAATGTCCTCGTTGGGCTTTCAGTTCGTATTGAACTTCGGTGGTGGCACAGCTGGACGCTATGTTGGATAACGAATTGGAGAGTGTCTTATACAGACGAGCCAATCGTTTTCCAGCAGCCGTGATGCTGAATCTCAGCTAACGTCTTTCGGACTTGCTCACCAGCTGGCTAGCTTAGCTGGCCAATACTAGTGTTAGTCGTTGTTCAGCTTACATCTTGCGGAATTTCTCACCAGCTATACTAGTGTTAGTCGTTGAAAAGCCTTGGTAGTCGAGGCCAATCAGCGGCATTACCTCACTAGAAACTTGTTTTCACTTGTAAGACACCGTCTTAGTGTCTGCTCAGTCGATTGGATGTGAGTGTTGACACAAAAAAGGACATGATTTAAGTTCTCCAGCAACTGTTAATTTGACCAGCAACCCTGATCACATGCAAGTAACATCCTTCCAAGCTCGATACGTTCTCTGCTTCTCGTTCGTCTGGTATGATCAATCACTTCTTCCATTGCAATCCCCTAATCTCTAGTACCCAAATTCGCCGTCAAAATATCTTCCAGGCTGCTTCAAGTCAAATTTAATTGCGATATTCCTCTGCTTCTAGCTATGGTACTCGCAAATTCTATGTCACTTCCAAGGGCATAGTACATCGGTCTTAGAAACTCGTGATGATGACTCCCTCTTGTTGACACTGTAGTCCCAGGCATGAATCTGCAACATTGTGCCAAGGTATGCCATTGAATCTAGGAGCAAATTAGTATGCGATTCGATTCTCCTCTTATCACGGCGATCGAGCAGCTCACCAGCGTTGACAGGCTCTTGAATCACGATTGCGCATGCGTATCCGTGGCACTTGTGGTCACCTTTTCCCTTGTCTAGTTCACGACCTCCGTGCTTCGTATGAAAAAGCTCGTGCAAGATCCAGTGCTCCGCCGTGAGCAGGCTCTCTGACTTGGGTGAATGTCTGGGTGTCGGAAATCTTGCGGAAATCCTCCTCGACCTTTTCAAGTTCTCCAGACAGACGGGTCTTCTCCACGTAATCATTGTCGACTGTCGCCCATTTGGGCCCATAGGTGTCGCGGAGAAACTGACACACGTCGATGTTGGCCGCGCGATTCCACTCGTGGATATTGTCCGCGGTGACCCCCTTGTTCTTGTCCTTTTTGAGCTCGAAGCGATAAGTGGTGGCGAATGCGTGGGCTTGGGCGCCGATTCCGGGAGCAAAGCTTTCTGTCCTGCTCGGCACTTCTTGGAGTTTTGAAATCTGTTCTCTGTCCAGTTTACCCTGGAACTCCTTGTCGTGAAATCTATCCACTTTTGGTTATGCTCGTCGTCACTTTCACCTTCGACTGCTCGGTAGCGATTGTCGTTAGCAGAACACCAGAGCTACTAGAATTGACGTGAAGTGAGCATGGGCTTCCGGGGGCGTCGCAAACTTGTGTGTTATGACGGCATTATATGTAGTATCATGGATGTCTTACAATATTATCTGGATCTTTAGCGCCTCTAGTCATCCACTGGAGGTCATTTAGAAGCTGTTCAGTGGCTGGTTCCTGGGGAAGTTCAGATATTTTCTTGAATCGTTCTAGTGTGAAATTAATAACAGTCCGTTTCTGATTTCGTGTACTTGGTTGTGGTTTCCCAGACCTTTGATCTCGTCGAACCTTTGGTCGTACTCGTCTGGTTCTCCAATGATCAACTTGACCAATTGGTGTACCAAGTCATTTGGTTCGTCCATAGCCTTATCCATAGCCCATCTTGCGGCTAGGCCGTTACCTGCCATACATAGAAAGACAAGAGACGAAGGCTTTATCCTGACTCCCGTTACGAATTGAAAGGTTTCCGATGACGAGGGGAAGCTTCTGTTCGAATTGCAGTTCGAGAAAGGTTTAGGATTGGCAAGGGAAACTTATTACATCTTCCGTAGACAGACAACAGGTGAAAGACTGATTCACCAGAGCTTACAATGTATTCCTTCTTAGCTGAACTGACTCTGAGAAAGCTGTTATTTGCAAGCAATCCATGCGCGATCCTATTCTCAACAGCGCGAGCCTGAGTGTTCTCGACAAGATAGTCCGAAGAGGAGTTCGAGCTCCGAGGCCGACCAGAATTCTCACTTCACACTAGAACTGAATGCGCGAAATTCATCAAGAATAGCATGTTGAAGGCACAAGTACTGTAAGAGAGATACTGGAACATACTGGAGCCTCGGACTCACATCGAGGGCGCATGATGTTTAGATGCGACCGAATAGACGTGACGGGGCTAGTGTGTCGGTAACCCATGAATCGCTTATGCTAAGCGTCGATTTTCGCTTCGATATAATAAGATGTAGATGACAGCATTCCCGTCACCCGTGCTGACGCAGCAGTCTGATATGCCGGCTCCCTCTCAGACTCGGATCTAAATTGGACATTTATCGCAATGGCTGCAAGCGCTCAAGGGGAGGGTCGTCGTGAAGAAGGGCATATAGGACGAAGTCTATAATAAAGGAGTATATATATAGGTATCTATTAAACGAACTATAAGAAGAAGTCTCTCTAAATAGGGGCATATAAACTAAAGGGATATATATACCTGCTCTAGAGTAAATAGGACTATATATAACTATATAAATAAGCCCTATCTTATATAATATACCCCCCTAGCTTTATAATATCCCCTAAAGCTAAATATAAAGTAAAGTAAAGCTATTTATAATTAAATATAATAAGGGAAGTAGTACCCTAGGGATCCTATATAACGCTACCTATAGAATAATAAGAAGAGAGGGAGTAGTCTACTTAGTAATAAGGGGAGCAGCCTACTTAAAGAGGCCTAGCTATAGCTATAATAAGGGGAGCGATCTACTTATAAAGGGGCTAGCGCGCTAGGAGGGTCCTGCGCTACGCTAGCTAGAATAATAATAATAGGAGTAATCTACTTATAAGGGGGCTAGCTCTATAAGCTAAATAATTTATCTAGCTTTATTAAGCTAAATTACTAAAAGGAAGTAATTATAACATCGCACTAGCTAATAATAAGTATACCTATAGGGGTATTATATACGATCCCTATTATTATCTCGCTTTATTATAAAGTTTTTAGTAAGAGAGGGTTTAGATATACCTACTAATATAATAGGAGGGTTAGGTAGAAACGCTATATTAATAATAAAGAGGGCTAAGAGGAGGGCTAAAAGGAGCGCCTAAAGCTATTAATAATATATTAGGGGTTATATAGGAAAAACGTATTATAAGCGAGTTAAACTAGCTAAGAGCTAGGCTTATAACTATTAAAATAGCTATAAGCGCTTAAGGGAAGGGTTATTATAAAGAAGGGTATATAGGATAAAGTCTATAATAAAGGAGTATATATATAAGTATCTATTAAACGAACTATAGGAAGAAGTCTCTCTAAATAGGGGTATGCGAACTAAAGGGATATATATACCCGCTCCGGAGCGGGTAGGACCGCACGTGACTACGCAGGTAGGCCCTATCCCGCACAACAACATTAATCTGATTTTACCACGGGTCTAGGTCAACAACATCACACGAACCAGGAGTCCGAACAGCTTTGAAGCTGAAGTTGATTCGAAAGTGAGTATTAGCTCGAGTTCACCATCGTCGGTAATGCTGCTGAACAGTTTTGTACGATACATGTATATATCTAATAGCGTCCGCCCGTTCTGAGAAGAGAATTAACCATCAATCTCAATCTTGGACAGAAAAAAGCAACATTCGTCAAAGTCTTTGTTACAGGATTGATAACACAATGGGATATCCTAATCGGATCTTACTGGCTGCAGCCACCTTGATGGGCGCTCGTACCCTCACGAATGCAGCGGTCGTCCCAACATGAACCGATCGGATTGGAGTTGATCCAGTTATTATTTGCCCCTTCGATCACATTGTGTAAGAACATACTCGCTCTGTATTTTTCAAACTTGACTTTGACGTTATGTGATAGGCAACATACTCTTCCGCCAGACCCAAATGCGCCAACCATTACCGTGATGACTACGATGACTTGGCACCCAACCCCCACGCCTATAACAAAGACGAAAGAAGTGGTTTTCTTCGTTTTCAATAATGGTGCAGGAGAATTAACTATCAACATCATCAACCGTGAGCTCAGCGATTTCCTCAAGAGTGTCTTTCAGGAGGCTGGCTGCGGCGTCCCCTGGGAAAAGGTCCGCCGAGTGTTGGAGAACCGGGACGTGTGCACTTTGCCACGACCACCCCGGCCGCTGGGGGCCAGCGCGATAAGGAAGATAAAAGGTTGGGATAAGCAAGCCAAGGTGATTTCGAATCTCTGGGAAGAAATGATGGCGAAAGCCGACGAGAACAAGGCCACAGCTGAAGTGAAGAGAATCTTGGCGGAATTTAGGAAGAACAACCTGGAGTGGCGAGTGTGAGTATAGGTGAGCATGGTTTCTGTACCTGGTCTCGTCCCGGAAAGATCCACCCAGACAAATAGCAATCATCATTGGAAGTTGAACGAAAGACCATGAGTTTGTGAGCCGTCGGTTTGAAACCGTTGATAAATGTTGAGAGTAACCGTTTTTCCAAACAACAACACACCATTTCTGGCCCCTTACTGCGTCTGCTCATAAAGTCACACATGTGACAAAAGTAATTCTTCCACCGGATGTTACCCTCAATACGTTTTGAACTTTCTTACGGCAACGAGGGGTCTCCTTCAAGTGAGGAACAGGTAGTTAAATCAGCGTTCTTCTTTTATTCGAAATCAAGTTTCTCAAGGGGCGCAAGCTAAATTGCCGAACTTGTTTGTTACCGGTGTGTTGTCTGTTACGCCGTGTAAGCGAGTATATCAAGCAGAATGCAACATTAAGGGATCGATCGGAATGCAAAGGATTAATATTGCTCACCAAGGTTGACTGAAATTTCCGTCGAAGACCCACAAGTGCAATTCATCCAGACCCTAGAAACGCCGAAGATCTCGTAGATGGGGTCAGGTAGGCGGTAGGAGACACAATCATGGCAGTAGTCCCCGAAGTGACCCTGGTTGACCGGCTGTCGCGAAACGGTCAGCACAAGAGAAGACCGGGATGTGGGCTACGTCGGGTCCGTGATGATGGGCGCGCCGCTCATGAGAGCAATACAGTCTCTCATTGAGTAGATACGTACCTGGATCTTGTTGTCACGGTATCCCAAGCAGTCGTTGAGGTCAAGAGACGTGTCCTTGAGAGGGCCCTTTCCATCACCAGTGTCGCATCGTGCTGAAAGAACCTCGGTTGCAGAGTCGATGTGCTCATTTCTACAGGTCTCGCGGAAGTCACCGGCAAGGGCTGATGCCGCGAAGATAGAGAAGACAATGGCCAACTTCATTGCGCACAGGTATGTTATTGGTCAAAAGGTGCGACAGAAGATGCTGCTGACTTGAGAGTGCGAGGCCGACGATTCAAAAGGGGACAGCCCTCCAGGATAGCCTCTTTGATTGACAGAGCTTCGAAACAAGTATTAAAATTCTTCCCGGGAGCTTTCAGATCCCACGGCATGTTCTCGGCTGGCAGCATACTAGGTTAGACTCATTTCAGGTGCCCATGCAGCCGCCAGATTCCTTAAAGGCAGATTTAAACGATACAGACGAACTAACCAATGCTTAACATGGCAGATGCGGAGCATCGTCATCCAGATTGCAGATTGCAATCCTCCGAGAACCAATCAGGGAGGTTTGATGCGTCACAATGAAAGATGACAGAAACCAATATCCCGGCCGCCAGCCTGTGGGTTTTAACAGATCTAGAAGGCTCTCAGAGAGACTTTTGCTCCTTTGTATGGCTCTCATTTACCAAGATTTCGAAATCAGCTGGTACCACGCGCGCAAACATCACGTTTCGCTTACAGATTAGGTAGCAGCCGATGGAACCTTGTATCGGTATAACATGCAGGCTCTAAGAATGTGGAATCGAACCCCTCGTGAACAACGGAATCCAGAACACAAATACCTCAATCTAATCCATCCCAATATGCGGTGAGGTGCATGTTTGTGGGATCATTAGTGCATGACCGGTCTTGTTTGCCTTGGTCATTGCCGCCTTTTCATGCAGGTGACTTGCTTCAACCGACATATGCCGACCTTGCTTCTACATCCAGGTATCAAGTTGAGGGGGATCTTCTTCGACTGGAAATCCCCGACTTTGTGAACATTATACAGTGGGTAACCCTGAGTATAACCGCTGCCATTGGAGCCACGAATCCCGTCCTCGAAGGAACCCGAACAGGAGGAAGAAACTTTCACATCATTCCATCTTCGCAGCTGTTCAGTGCCCAGGCTCAACAGAGAGCATCCGACGAAGATGACAAAGGTTTACCAATGTTTGCGATTACGGACGAGAAGCCAAACGACAAGGGTTCGGAATACAAGCTGCATGTTTGCGGTCGACAATAGGTGGAGTGGCAACCATCTCTGTTGGATAAAGCCGATTTGCGGCGGCGCAAAGCACAAACAACGCAAGGGGTCGATCAAGGAGGGCTCCGATGGATTTCTTGCAGCTTGGACCTGCACAAGCCATTTCGAGCCATGTCGGTGTCCTGGAGGTCATCAGATTCTTTGGTAAGCACATCTGAGCATCTGCCCTCTGGCTAGCATCCATGAAAAAGGGGAGCAAAGATGACCGAAGCAACTCTCACGCAGGTCAGGTCACTAAGACGGCCTACTACGCCTTGAGGGTGATTGAAAAGATACAAGTCCTTGTTTCAACCTTTCTAAGTGGACGACAGAACAGTAACGCCAAAGCCATCGCAACGTCTCAAAGTCCAATTTACCATAATGAATCTCTTGAAAGCTATGATGAAGTTCATTGTGCGGGAGCCTTGCGTATTGAAAGATGTCGGGTTGCCATGGCACCCTTGATAATGACAGTTATAGACGAGTCTCTCTGACCATACTATGCACCTGAAGAATATTAAAGTCCTCAGCAACGTGGGTGGTTAGGTCCCTTCAATGTGTCAAGCAAGCTTTTCCAACAGCGTGATATCAATATGAATCTTAGCAAGATGGGGAAAGGTTCTAGGCATCTCATGATACAATTTGTCTTCTTATCCACGCGTGATCTCCGGCAAGCTACTCAAGATAGCTTTTGCTACAGTATTTAGTTATGGAGAGTGCTTCCCATCGGCGTCTCTCAATCACTTGAGGTCCGTTGACGGGTGTCCATGATTTTGGTGCCTGCGTTCATTCTGAGCGGCGTGTCGCTTGCATGTGTTGGAGCAGCTACTACCACGTAAGAGGCTTTGTTGCCAAGGGTCGTTTTTAGGGTAATATGAAGGATCTAATGCGACATCATCCTCAATTTGACATCTCGGATTACTTAGTTGTGGGGATGCGTCTAGTTGTGCCGTAATTGTTGCATGGCTGTGCGAGGTCGCATCACAATTTCCTTGTTTCCGCCAAGGATTGATTCCGCTGGTAGAACAAATCACAATGTTGGCGTGAAGCTCAACGTCTTCGACGCTCTCAGTGGAAATACTTGGGAAGATGTCGTGGAACATTGGTTGGGACCTTCGATCAGAGTGTGGAGCTTTAGCCTTTCGCATCAGAGCCATTTGTCAACTGTCTTACACTGACCTGAGTTAGATCAAGCTGATGAAGTGGTCTCTCTAGGTTATTCGACGGTATCGACCGCGATAGTCCGAAGTAACGTTTGCCCAGAGACGAGGAACAGCGTCACCAAAGATCACCACAACAACGCCAAGGTAGGAAGGTGGCGAAGACTCAAACACAGTCGTCTGTTTTAACTGAGTGTTAAACTCCAAAATTAGCTCCGAAGATTCGAAACGGACTAATTCTCAACAAAGTCAAGTGTCCGGATAGATACGTCAAAGCCTTAAGTCTGATCGTCACAAAGACCTCACCACTGCTACATCCTCGACCATGCCGCGGTCTTCATTTCCAGATCCTGGCCTACTGGTCTTAATCATGAACTTGCGGCTGCGTGTGTTCCATTGGATGCAAGACCGACTCTTAGGTTTTCTCAATCCTTCCGCGAACCTCAAAAGCCCTCTCTATGTCAGGTTGCACACCTATTGTCGGAAGGAAGGGGCTGGTCGGCAGGGTCTTCTGCTACCAGAGTGTATGCATTTTCCAACACCTGTGTATGTCTCCTCCTATCCATTTGTCATAGCGCCCGGATCTATTTGAAGACCAGGGCCATTTGCAGACTATGCTCTGCTCATGGTGTTGCTGTGGACGTTGGGTGTCGTCTTCTAAAGATCGCACATCCAAATTGGTCTTGCTTATCTGCACATTACTGGAGGGGCAGTGTTATTCATCGACCCGTAGCCTTGGCCGCTGGAGTTTGAGACGAATAAACGTTTGAGTGACATTCCGGAGCATTACCTCGTCATAGCAGAAGCTGGACTGGGGGCACCGGAATTTATTGGGAGGGCTTACATGAGATTGGCGTGCACAAGACAACCGAGTTCAGGTACGGGGACGGAACACGGAACATCGAATAACCAGATCACTGTTAAAAACATAACGACAAAAACCTTGGGCTTTCGCGCAATCGAGTAAGGATATATCAGAGTGGGAGAGAGATCCCGAAGCTTGTACTGACTCGCCTGCACCCCGCCAACCCAGGGTGGGATTGGATTTGATATCCTAGGAGCTGAGCGTATCTTGACTACTGAGCGACGAGGTGTGATAGTGTCTCTCGGTCTGCGTTCTCCACCCTTAACACCGAGGTTACCTGGAGTTCCGATGGCTGCGGTTCAGCTTGTACCTCCGCATAGCTTCCGATCGGATGTAATCCCCCAGGATAAGGAAAGAGTAACACATGCTTACGCTTTGCGACGTGTCAAGCCAGGACCTACGGAGAAGCCATTACATATTTTGCGTCTAACAGGATGTCGCCGACCGGACGTCTCCAACAAATCCTGTCTCGCGCAGCTTGCGGTCTTTTCCCGCCTTCGCCGTCGACTGCAACCTCTTCGCGATACATCAGGACAGATGCCCTCAATGCCGATTGCTCAAGCGACCTTTTGGAGCTCATGATAGAACGGCGATCGCATTACGAGCTATCGAAACAGGTCTCGCTATCAGCAAAACGCATCGACGACATTGTGAAGACAGCATTGGCAGAAGTCCCTTCGGCGTTCAATTCCCAATCTAACCGGGTGATTGTACTTCACGGCGTACAGCACGAGAGACTATGGAATCTGACCGAAGACATCCTCAAATCCAAAGTTCCGGAAGAGAAATGGGGGCCAACTCATGCGAAAATGGTGCGGTTCAAGCGTGCAGCAGGAACAATTCTGTTCTTCGAGGATAAAGAAGTCATCGACGACTTGCGGGAGAAGTATAAAACCTATGCAGACAAAGTTCCGTTGTGGGCTGCACAAGGCGACGGCATGCTGCAGTATGCCATTTGGACACTTTTAATAGGAGAGGGCATCGGGGCCAACTTGCAGCATTATAACCCTCTGATCGATGAGGGAGTCGAGAAGATTTGGAATGTCCCGAGCAAGTGGAGGCTAAGCGGTCAGTTGGTGTTCGGCGGCATCACTGGAAAGCCTGGACCGAAAGAATACATGCCGATGAGTGATCGCTTCAGGTCATATGAGTAGCAAGCACCTAAAACGTATTGGGCAAGTACGGATGGAAGCTATTGATTTCTCCTACTCCAACTTCTGGTGTGATAATCTTACAGGATGGCCAGTTCGTTTTTCGTCTATACACATGTGCACCTATAGCACCCAAAGCCTCAGTGGTGCAGAAGATATCTATGTCTTCTTGGTCTGCTCCATACTGACGCTAAAGACATCGGTTCTAACTATCTTTCCGTTGTAGTTATGTTGTCCCAGGATACTTTCTTGGCTTCCCTTAGCTACTGCTGTCGTCGTTGTGGTGTCGTCGAGACTGATCTCATCCGCTTGCCTGATCGCCCGCTTCCGAGCTTCGCGAGAGCGCGAAGGCGCAACGTTATCTGACCTCATGAGACCACTGGGTGCGGATGGTCCTGAGCCATAGTTTTCGTACGTGTATTTCCCGCCACCGGAGCTGAACATGCGCTTGCCGAAGATCAGTTCTCCTAGCGGCTGCAGAACAGGGATGCATGCGGCGATGATCATGGTGCTGCCTTCGACGCTACGCAGGATGGTTAGTCGATATCAATGTTGCAAAGACTGGTACGGCCACCCACATTGTCCAGATGACTAAATCTGCTGTATCATCTATCCATGACTTTAGTTGACATATTCTGCGGAAGGTCGAGCGGTAAGAAGACATACATGAAAAGTCCTGGCTGGCGAGACCTGGCAGCCTTGTGCATTTGTAGATGGCAACGACAGACGATCTAAGATAACTCAGTCAATAAACTTCTGTTAGTTATGTTGATGAGATCGATCTACTCACATGGAGCCAATGCCAAGCGCAATACTCAGTGCGACCTTCTTCCTGACGCTCATCTGCAACTTCGCGAGCACCACAGCAGGGTAGACCGCCAGGTAAATGTCAACGAAAGCACAGAATCCTACATTCTCTCTATTTAGTGACACGCATTCCACAATGCGAGGGGTTGAGGCAAACCCCATCACTTACCTCCTGAGTACATGGCAAAATACACCAGTATCCATTTGTCCCAGCAGCTCTTGTCGGTGACTGAGAAGTCCCACTGAGAATGGGAAGGCTGGCATTGTGCGAAAAGAATTATCACACAGCCAACTAGGTTTGCCATGCAAACGAAACACAGTGACCAGAGGAATATCTTGTGTGCCTTGCTGGGATTCAGAATACGGGTGAGAAGTGCGACGACGGCAAGCTTGGGCAAGCCAAACGACATGACGCCAGCAGGAAATCCAGCGATAGTCCAAAGAATCGACCCTTGTTTTTGTTCGACGTCGAGCAGATCAAAATGGCGACCGTTGCCATATGCCACGGCGGCAATGGCGGTTCCGACGTTGGTCCATCCGCATATCTGGAGTTGGTGCGGCACAGTCAGCACGCTAATGACTGCGACGATGCGTTGAAGAATTCTTGGCTGCATATGCATATTACTTACGACGGACGCAATGATCAAGTAATCATCGAGATGTGTTTTGCCCAAGATCTTGCCCCTCACGAACAGACGACCAGCCGTGAACAGAGTGCTCAGTATCGAGACGGACACGACTATTCCGAGGGCACTCGGGCCTTTGTTCTCGGCGTCTCGTGCCGCTGAAGATTGCGTGGACATCGGGTCGATGTTGTAGACCAAAAAATGGTATCAAAGGGGACAAAATGAATGCTTTACATCAGAAAGGTGAGAGGAAAGAGACGACAAAGCATCAGTTAAGACGCGGTACTATGAGACAGGACGAAGACGGATGGTCGGAGAAATTAAAGCAATCCGTAAGGGATAGCCAAGAGACTCCCAGCATTCGGCTTTACGGAGGTAGATTCGCAAGCTGACGGTTCTTTGAATCCCCTGGCTGCTCTACGTCTTTCATCCCCCAGATTACTGCTGATCCGGGCCTTTTCAGCGCTCCCATCCCAGTAACTTTCACAGTCGCCAGGCTGCCTGACCGGTCCATGAAACCGACGAGGGGCTATGACTGAAGCTCCAATGGTCATGCCATTCGCAATCCTGCGCAAGAACCAACGAGAAATACCGGCGCTGCATGCATGGGTCGAGTCAAGAGACATTGAACCAACGTAGTTTTCCGATTCGCCAACAGAAATTAACCCTCAAGGGGAAACCACCGTCCCTCGTTTGGTGGTGGACTCTCCGGTGGACATGCCGTCTCCCCGCGCCCCACAGACCGGGGTTTGATTGCGATTTATCACCAGAAACCTCGAAGGCATGCAAAGTCCCTGAGGATTGTTATGAAAACTTCCCATTCGGGCCCTTGGCGATCGGGGATTGGCGTACGTTTACGGTGAGTTCAAGCGGAGTCCTCTTTGGGCCCGTGTGACAAACGGATAACAGGTGCCCGAAAAAGCATAAATATTCCATCTTGCTGGGAGGACAGAATAGTTGTCCCTCCGTCTCTGTAGATCTTTTCTCACGATTCGCCTGTCGACCTGCTCTTCCCCTTGCCATCCCTACTGCAGCACTTTGGTTGTAAAAATGGGTTCTATTCCGGAAAGACCTGTCTTAGACGCCTCTGTGGCCGTTCAACCCAACGACGCCAAGAGTGTGTCAGATCTGTCTTCTGCAATTGGGTCCATCGGCACTGCCTGGTCGCCAAGCGACGATGACACCCGTCAGAAGCTTTTGAAGCAAGCTCGCTCATTGGTGTTGGCGCTGGAGACACCAAGAGAAACCATGATCAGGCACTGCTGGGCGCAGGCAAGTATTTCGCACTTCCCAGTGGTAGGCACAAAGTTAACCGCGGTCTTTCTAGCCCAATGTGAATGTCAACATCGTGGCGGGTATTTTCTCTGGCCTCTTCAGCTATATGGTTCAGAATCCTGGACCTAAGAAAGTGCGAGACCTTGGGGCCACCCTGAGTTTTGACCCTGATGTTTTGGCACGGCTTATGCGTCATCTTGGCGCGATGGGATACATCAAGGAGGTTGGTGAAGATGAGTATGAACTTACCAACTTCTCGAAGTCTTTAAGCCTTCCGATGATTTCTGGCGGATACCCCGTAACGTGAGTGGGCTCCAAACCATATAAGCTCTCGTCCCTCGGAAGAATAACCGACTAATATGACCAGTGTTGGCGGGTGCTGGCCCACATTGGCCAACTTTCCCGACTATCTCCAGAAGAACGGCTGGAAGATCCATGAAGACCCAAAGAAGGGACCCATGCAAGATGTCATTGGCGAGGACAGTCATTTCTTCAAGCACATGATGACGAACTATCCTGCCGGAGAGTTCCAGAACCACATGGCTGGTTACAGGCAGGGACGCCCGTCATGGATGGATGACGGGTTCTTCCCTGTTGCCGAGCGTCTCATCAAGGGCGCGAAAACTTCTAGTGACGCCGCATTTCTCGTCGATATCGGCGGCAGCACTGGCCATGATCTCGACGAATTCTGCCGAAAACACCCAGGGGCACCAGGTCGTCACATCCTCCAAGACCTCCCCCACGTGCTCGCCCAAGTTCAGGAGATCGACCCGAAGATTGAGGCGATGGAGTACGACTTCCTCACCGAGCAGCCTATCAAGGGTGCTAGGGCGTACTACATGCACTCTGTCCTGCACGACTGGACTGACGAAGTCGGCAAGAGCATCCTGTCGCGGGCGACCGCTGCAATGGAGCCGGGCTACAGCAAGCTCCTGATTAACGAGAACGTACTGCCTCCAACAGGCGCCAACTGGCAAACCACGGCCCTCGACATGATGATGATTACCTTGTTTGCTTCAAGAGAGCGAACAGAGGCGCACTGGCGCCACTTGTTAGAACCAGCGGGTCTCAGAATCGTTCAGATCTGGTCCAAGGGTGATGGAGTTGAGAGTCTGATCGAATGCGAATTGGCATGATTGAGGAGGGAGGACCGTAGGACGTGAGTTTCAAGCGACTGTTGAAAGGTCCTAACTTGGAATCAATTAGGTGGCGTGGAGAATGTCAGCAATTTGTTGGAAATGGCGCCCATCGGTCCACATTTCATCCGTCGACGGGGAAATCTTGTGATTGTTATTGGCTTGTTGGTTTGAGGTGGTATATTGGTGCCAACCAGCCTGTGCCCAACTTGCTATTGTCAGGTTATCGGATCACTCCATCGAATATACGTGTTTCGGAGCAGGTTCCGGTGGAGCTGTTGCGCGACGGCCCGTCATATCCCCCTCCTGGAGACTCGACTCGATGCCCAGCTCACCACTTGCGCAGAAACGCCGGATTTGCCCCATCCCAATGCGCAGTTTGGCAGAAAGTGGTCTACACTGGTGTTACGGCGAGTGGCAGTGGTACAATAGAAGAACATGCAGGCATGACTCGGAAGGAGGGTAGCAAACATAAGAGTGGTGGCGTCCCATCGGAAATAGAGCCAGCTATGCTTCAGATATGCAAGAAAGCAGTCATTCGTTATAAGTAAATCTTTCGTTGGGAAAACACTCAGAGATGCACCGAACTAGTTGGGCTGGCGTGCGTCTCTTCAATAGCAAATCCAGTGACGGATTGAGTTGCTGCGTCGGGCGCGACGGTGGCGGGACAACACGGTATCCACCTTAGACGGCCCCACCAAGGACATCCGGTTCCGTTGATGCTGCCGAATGTGGATCTTGTTCACTGGGACGGACGGTTGCTCATGGATTAATAAGCAGATCGCAGCCGGTCCGCGTGTGGGGGCCGGACCGGAGACAAACAATCGGACCAAAAGTGCGGACCGGTTTCAAAGTTCCCGTCTTGCCGTGTGCTCCACCTTTGCTGAAGAGTTTTCTGTTCCCTAGCGAGACCACCTGTTGTACGCAGTACGAATGAACTTATTGCGGAACGTAATTAGGGGCCTCTTGGTGGCTAAAAGCAGTCCTGGGGTCCACCCCGTCTTGGTGGATACTCGTGGATGCAATGTTCAGGGGCCCTCATTCTTCAGCCAACCATGGTCTCGGGGCTTGAAAGGAAATCTCCATGAACCCGGTTTTGCGGGCCGTTTGACATCTCATTCTCCGGTGCCTAGGTCAAGCCACCATGAGCTCCAACTTGACGCATCGTATCTTCGGGACGAACTAGGTATTATTTCGTTTTTTGGTGTCCAGGAAAGCGACGTTGCATTGCGTCTTTCACTTGAGGGGCCGTTGGTTTCTCGATCATCAGCCCATCGCCGCTCTTTTGACCCGGCATCATCATGACGACCCAATCTCAAGCCACTTGAGATATCTGCCGGCAAATGAGAGCTCATTCAATCCTTCTCGGCCGCTGCCTGCGCGTCTTGTTGATTCCTCATGCCATGAGCCCTTGTCTCGACGTTGCAATACCTCGGGCCTGTGGCTCTATCGGGCGTAGACTCTATGCAGACTATGTGGAGACGACTCACTTGGCCGTTTTGTGCCCCGGACTCTCCACCAAAGCCTGATGCAAGGTCACCGTTGAGAAAACGAGGATGCCCTCTCTTCTCTGCCGTCAGGTTTCGTGTTGATGTTCTTCATTCTTCCTCTCGAGAACCGCAACAATGCCCATAAGCGAGACTGGACCGTCGTCAGTCGACGTTTCAGCGTCGTACTTGACCGCTCGCAACGTGCTTGGTCTCATCGGCCTTTGGCTGGTGTACCAGGTTCTCAAAGCCATCTACAATATCTCACCTCTGCATCCCCTCAGCCACATCCCCGGGCCGAAGCTAGCTGCCGCAACCTATGTCCCAGAATTCTACCACGATGTGATCAGATTTGGTCGTTACACGAGGGAGATTCAGCGTATGCATCGAGTCTACGGTAATTCGAAAACAACACGCTGGCCTCCGAGTTGTGAATACCAAGGTCTGACCATCGCCAGGACCTGTTGTTCGGATCAGTCCTAATGAAGTTCACTGCAACGACGCCAACTTCTCCGATGAAATCTATGCCGTCAGTGGTCGCAAACGCGACAAGCCAGTGCATCAGATCAACGGGTCGGCGTAAGCAGCTTTCGTTATCGCTTATGATTCCTGGAATGTCACTAATTGCTTTCACTTCATGTAGCTTGGGCGAGTCTGGGTTCGGAACTGTTGACCACGATCAGCACCGCGGCCGCCGTGGGCCCCTCGCCAAGTTTTTCTCTCGTAGTATGATTGCTCGTCTTGAGAGCGATGTCCATGCGATGGTCCAGAAACTCTGTGACAAGTTGCTCAACGAATCTGGGAAGGAAGCATTCGACGTCACCATGGCCTACAGCTGTTTTACTTCTGACGCTATCTCGGGCTACTGCTTTGGTGAAAGCTTCGGATTCTTGCAGCAAGAGGGTTGGTATCCCAACTTCCGGGCTTCGACTGCTGCAGTTCTTCGACCCGTGTTCGTCTTTCGCTTCTTTCCGTGGACTAAATCTCTCGCGGTAGTTGGGGAGTGGTAAGTCGTCAGCCAAAACTGTGGATGAACATGAGAAACGGAAACGCTAATGATGGGAAGGCTTATCAACTTCTTGCCCGCCGACATTGCTCTGCTTATCCAGACCCTCAAGATCGATATCCCGAACAAGGTCAAGAAGACCAAGAGCGAGCTCGATGCCGGTATCCGACATGAGCGCCCCACTGTCTTTGGATCCCTCCTGGAGTCGGACCTGACCTTGCTCGAGAAGCAGCCCCAGCGATTGGCCGACGAGGCCACAGCCGTCGTTGGTGCCGGAACCGAGACCACCAGCTGGGCTCTGTCTGTCATCACCTACCACCTCTTGACTAAGCCTGAGCTTCTGGCGAAGCTCCGCAAGGAGCTCGACGAGGTTGTCGACGATCCCCAGCATCTGCCGTCTTGGACCTCCTTGGAGAACCTTCCTTACCTCGGCGCCGTTCTTCAGGAGGGTTTGCGTCTTTCCTACGGTGTCTCTGCCCGCACAGCCAGAATTGCCACTCAAGAAAACCTGGTCTACCGCGGCGAATTCAACAAGAAGCCTCTCGAGTTGGTCATTCCTCGGGGCTATGCTATCGGCATGTCCGCCGCCATCACCCACCACGAGGAGGGTGTCTTTCCGGACTCTTACGAGTTCATTCCCGAGAGATGGCTGGACGAGAACAACAACCGCAGAAAGGATGTTGAGAAGGGGATGCTGGCATTCTCCAAGGGCAGCAGATCTTGCCTTGGCATGAAGTAAGTTGCATGTTTTCTGGAGCTGCAAACGAGAATTGTTAGCTAATGTGCGTGATCTGTGTAGCCTGGCCTTGTGCGAGATGAACTTGTGCCTGACCGCTCTTGTTCTGCGTGTTCTTCCCAAGATGCAGCTTTTCGACACTGAAGACGAAGATCTCGCCTACGACCACGACATGTTTGTTCCCGAGCCAGCCAAGGGCACTACTGGAGTCCGTGTGAAGATCGTCCAGTAGCCCTACCATGTTTCTGCCCTAGACAGATGCACTTTTCGCGAACGCGGAAGAGTGGAAGGCAGCAGTAGCTTTCCGGGTATTATATAACGTGTGTTGTGCAAAGAAGAGCACATGATATGGGTTATATTCGTGTGAGAAAGTGTAATTACCCCCATGTGGCTGGACATGGGTGGCAGAAAGGCACCTCCGTTTCGAATTTCGGATGCCACCAGCTCAGAAACTTAATTCAAATCATGAAATCTCTTTCACGTGGGTGCGTACTACCTTGCCTTGAGATTGCAGTACGAGTGATCCTAGTGATGTAGTCGAGACTGTCCCCGTCTTTCGCTCGTTCATCTTTTCCTAGGCGTTTTCATCCCAACAGTACGTTAAAATGGTCCTTTTCGGGACGAATGTAGCTCGTCTTATGCTTGTCCGAGATCAAGATGCGGAGTCTGCTTGCCCTGCTACTACGTAGAAAATGATTCCGATCATCGCAATTGTGGTTCTTTCATGGATCGTCGCGTTGGTCAAGTCATCGGTCTGCCTCACGATTCAACGCATCGTCACCACGGACAGGGCGCTGAAAATCGCGGTCTGGGTTTTGCTGGGTCTCACCTGGGCGTCCTTCTTGATCACGTTTATCGGAAATCTGCTCTACTGCCGACCGGTCGCGGCATTGTGGACCCCGACGATGATCCTCGCGAGCCAGGCAAGTTGCGCAAACGTCGATGTCTTCATCGCTCTCGGCTACGTTGCCACGTGTTCCGCCATTGTTACGGATTGGGCTCTTGTTTTCGTCCCTGCTATCATACTATGGGGCACACAAATGAAGAAGCAGACGAAGCTGCAAGTTTTCGGTCTGCTCTCCTTTGCTTCAGTGTGAGTTCCTCCCTCTTCCGAGATGCTGCGCAGTACATGCAGAGCTAACATTTCGGGGGCCGGGCTGGAATCATCACCATGATTCGTGTTCCCTACGTTAATCTTTTCAAGGCTAAAACAAACCTTCAGTGTAAGTCGTTCACGTCGTTGAGGACAACATCTTCATCAAGCTGACACCGAGCTAGTCTGGGTTGTCCACATTGTTCTGTGCTCCAACGTCGAGACCGGCATTGGTTGCATCGCCTCATCCGTCCCCTCTCTCCGCCGCTTCATTGCTCGGACACGCGGAACCACGGCAGAAAATTCAGCACCCAGCAAAAGCAATGCAACCGCGAGGCTCTTCACGATTGGCAGCAAGCCTGTTGAGAGGAGTAGCAACCTGTACCGCAACCCAACAGATGTGGGCTTCAATTTGGTTACCGTGCACGGGAGGGGCGACGACAGCTGGGAACGCCTCCAGGATGGCGATTCCGACAAAGGAGACTTGATTCCAAACAGCCAGAAGAACTATATCCACAAGCAGCTCACCTACCAAGTCGATATCGAGACAGACACCAGCATCAAGACTGGAAGGTCTGGATCGAGTCGGTAGGGAACCGATGCCGAGTGTAGAGCACTGACGTATAAGATCTTGTACAATATTCACGATTGATGCAACATTTCCCCATGCCTGTGTTGCGCGTTTTCTGGAAAGTTTAATCATAATAAGGCAATGACCACACGACATAAAACCCCAGAATCGCCTCAGTCGCCAATTATGTAACGAGAACACATCGCACAAAACCTCCTGTGGACTCGAATCTCGTCCACACCTCCGCAAGGTCAAGGGGCATGATGTAGCACGCCATCCGCGGTCGACGGATCTCTGCCCAGCACGTGTGAATCCCTGTCCTGGCCCATGGCGCTTTGACAGATATACAACACCGCCCCGTTGTCATCGGGAATGTGGGTTACTTCGATCTTGAGTCAAGTCTAGTGTTCTATCACGATTCCACATAAGAACACAAGTAAAGAACCAGCGAGATGACCGAGACGAGGGTGAATTCAGAGACTTCGCCTTAAGTTAGTGCGGTTCAGTGCAGGTCCGATGGCCGACCTAGAAGTTTGCACCGCGACTTTGAGCCCTAGTTCAGTAGCATTCAGCAATGTTAGGAGTTTTTACTCATAAATCATACTGCTTTGGGTACGGTAGCCATTGCGCCCTTTTAAGCGGGAAAGGCAGATTGCATGGTGTCTCTTCTCGAGATGTCATACCAGGGGGTTAAAACTCATGTCACATGAGAGACGTTCATGAGTAGACGACATGAAACTGAACCAAACAATCCGAGAGTTTCCCAGGAGTTGTTTAAATTTCTAAAGGACCTCGAAATAAACACGTCAAATCTTGGCGGTTAGACGAGACCATCATTTCCCGCTGACCCCAGCCATCCCAATTTTCACAGGAAAAGAATGACGGCAACATGCATCGGCCCATCCTAAAAAATGGTAAGCTTTAGCTAGTAAGCTTCACTCCCGGCCGGTGACCAATGTGCGGTATAACATTTGCCGCATTCCCACAATAGAGAAAGGAGGAATTGAGAGGCGGCCCTAGATGCCTATAAGTACTCCTTGATATCGGTTCAATATTCTGCCGATTCTTGTTCGGGAACCCCGAATATTCTATGCTATTCTTCGCTGATATTTATGTCATCGAACCGAGGACTTCAGGGCCGAGATGGGAGACTTGCTTGGCCGTGGAGTCTTGTTTCCCGGTCGAATCAGCGCCTCTCCGGACCCCACGTGAAACCAACGCAGGCAGGCCATCAAGACAACGTGCGCAGAAGCCGTCGATCCAATGGCAACCGGCGAACGAAAGGAACAGCAGTTCTATCTGTGGCGGTCGAAGAACGTGCATAGGCGAGGAACGATGTGACTATCTCTGCGTGAATGAGCAGATAGTGGCATAAGGGATTGTGTGCAACTTCCCCTCACCTGAGAATCTCGAACTGATGTCACGGCTCGGAAATTTCAAATGGCAATAAATACGGGCGCGAGGGAGAGAGACGTGTGTGGTTAATCTCAGCAAAACCTCTTCAGTATCCATCTTCTAAGGCTCATCGGTATGAAGTCAGCTGCTGCCGCTATCGCACTGCTGGGCGTCTTCGGCGCTCGTGAACAATCTGCCGATCTCTCCGTTCGGCTTCGGCTCATGACCTACAATATCCGCTGGGCCACTCCAGTCACCGGCATCAATGAAGCCCGGTGGTCCGTTCGTCGGCCCCGCCTGACGGCCCAACTCAGTTATGAAACCGTTGCTCGGCCGGAGTCACTGGTCTGCATGCAGGAGGTCGTCGAAGAGCAAATGCTTGACATCGCCGAAGATCTCGGATCCGGATGGGCCCACATCGGCGTCGGCCGCGATGACGGCGTCGCAGCTGGAGAGTTCTCGCCCGTCTTCTACCAGCCAGAGACCTGGGATCTCGTAGAAAACAGGACGTATTGGCTGAGTGAGACACCCGATGTTGCTGGATCCGTCGGCTGGGATGCCGCTCTTCCACGCATTGTCACGGTTGCATCCTTCGCTCACGTTGCAACTGGGCTGCATTTGGTTTATATGTGCACGCACTTTGATCACGTCGGTCAGACTGCGCGCGAGCACAGCGCCGAGCTCTTGGTTGAGCTTGCGAAAGAGTGGGAGTCGTCGGCAGATGGAGTCACTCCAGTCTTCCTGGGTGGTGACTTGAATATTGAGCCTGGCAACCCGGCCTATCAAACATTGATCGCAGAAGGCAACATGTACGACACATTCGATGTCACACCAGAGGCGCGCCGAACGGGCAACTCCAACACCTACACTGCTTTCACAGATGATGATTCAGATGACACACTGATTGATCACCTCTTCGTGCGCGATCCAGCTGTTAGAGGGATGGAATTTCTAAGTCGTGCCGTGCTCGGAAACCAATTTGACGACAGGCTGTTCATATCTGACCATCGCCCAGTTGTTTGCGATGTCAAATTTGAAGCTTAGTATGGCTGCACGCATCAAGCACGTGTTTTGCACTCTCAGATAGACCTCAGCCAATTGAGATTTGGGTAGTCCGTCGGTCAATTAGGTTAAACTTAATGGATCACGTGAACCTGTTGTACGAGGGGTAACAGCCCACCAGCAGTAGGCCTTGAAAGCTCACGTTATTTTAGAATCTCGCCGCGATACTCAATCAATACAATTCACCTGGAATGACTGCAGCTATGAGGCTTACCGCAATATTCAGAGAAGTCATGCTGATGTATGCTATCTTCTGACGTCTGATGTCACGTAACCACAGCGCGAATTCGCAAGCTACGTAAGTTGATTAAAAGCCCACCAGCAGTGTTGGGATACCAAGATTTCTATTATAGTTTCTCTTATCTGACTCATTTTGGTTCCATGATACGTAAATTGATGGCTTTCTGCCGGAAGGAGAGTTGTATCATGTAAGGCAGGCCATAGATTAGGGGCACCGAGGACCACCATCGGGGAACATGGCGACATCCCACACAAGTAGTGAACATGTTAGTGTATTGGCCGAGCTTGGAAGTGAGAAATACACTGTGGAATTTCTCGAATATAAACAAAGGAATGAGATATCGCAGTACTCTCTCTGCCCTGCCTCATCCAAAAGCTGAAACTCAAGTCTGAAAAGCCTCACAGTCGCTCTCAACACCGAGTACTTCCTCTCAACAAACCTTGTCACTATGAAGATCAGCTTCCCCACCATCATTCTGGCCCTCGATCTCGCATCCACAGCATCTGCTACTCACTTTTGCTTCGTCTCTGAGCACGCCTGCAGCAAATTCTGCCAGGGCTGCACCGACGGCGGAATTACTGGCAAGTTGCCCTGCTGCTGCAACTACTGAAGTGCACCTGATGAGTATTTGCCCAGCGAGTAATACAATGCTTTCGAATCCACATTTCTAATCGCCGTATTCTCATAGGGCAGCCTCGCGTTGAGCTCAGGTTACAAGTTGCGGGCTGCACTCCGCATTGATACGAAGGGATGGAAACGGACGCGTGTCATGGAAACTGAGCGGATCGGACTGGATCTGGATGAAGAGAGAACTAGAACTAGTCACACAGTCGGTTCAGGTTCCCTACCAATTGATGCCGAAATGCGAGCCGTTAAGATTTTAGAACCGGCAGCAGTCAACTTCAAACGTCTAGTTGGAGACTTAGAAATATTTGGATCAGACACGTGGTAGATGACGTGGTCTTGACCATGGTTGGTCTCGGGATGAGTGAGTATTAGACGCTCAACGATGTATCCGAAAAGTTTGCTCTCCGGGCCCGCAACGATGCTAACGTTCCGGGCTAGAAAACGAACTCAGTCAACCGTTCCATTTGAAGAGCCATAATTGGCCCGGGAACGAAAGCCGTGGTCTTTGATCGGACTATTTATCAGACGATTACAGCAGAATCTTGGCACCTTGTGTTATCTCAAAGTCGCAATGCCGGAGATATCGGTGTCTAGGTCCTCAGGTCGCCATTCCGTGCAGACGAGGTTTGACAAATTCAAAGCTCCAGTTCGCTTTCGCTTTCGGACAATTGAGTGATCTTGCGACCAGTAGAAAGCCGACTGAACTAGGCCTATGCCAGTACTATACACCTTCGTAATGCGCCTCGTTTCGCTTCGAATTTGATATCCATATGTCATCAAGGACTTCAGTAACCCCAGGTGAGAGAATAGTAAACTGACTGGTTTAGGAAGAGTGCTTTATCTGAGCTGTGTGATCTCAGTATGTCGCCGTCGCAATGACGACACAAACTTGCCATCACACCAGAAATTGCCCCAGAATGCTTCATGGGGGGTGTTCAACCCGGACATGCAGGAGCCAAATGTCGGCTCAGAGTCTGAGATCATCGCCAAACGAGGCGTGAAGCTCAACGAGACTGAATGTTCCAGCTTCGATCCCGGAGGATTACGAATCTGTGGACTGACCGGCCGAATCTTCAACTTTCCGCAATTGGTATGCCGAAAAAATTACATTCCACTGTGTAAACTTCAAGTCCAGAACCCATGGTCCTAAATAATAAGCTAGGTGAAGGCGAAAAAAATGTATAAATACGCGCTTTGAAATAGGACATAAGCTACAGTTACCAGTCGTTACCAAATCTCTCTCTCTTGCCTAAACCGGTTGGTCTTATATTGAATTCACCATGGCTTTGACACTCTACGGCCATCCTACTCCAGGCGTGTTCTGATGGTGCTCGCGGAGAAAGGCGTAGAGTTTGAGTTCGCGACTGTTGATTCCATGGTTTGGTCCCAAACGCCGCATTTCATCACTTGCTGCTGACCTGCTTATCAGCAATCTCCCTTTGAAGAAAGACTTCGTCTTTGGCAGATTCCTCCGTTGCAAGATGAATCTTTCAGGCTTTATGGTGAGAGACATAGTAATACTTCCATGTACGCAGCATTTGGACTGTAATGCTGATCGGCCTGCCGATAGAATCGAGAACTATTGCCCGCTACGTCCCTAGCCAATATGCTGGTCAGGGAACCGAGCTGCTTCCGCCCCAAGATAATGCCCAAGCGTTGGGACTATGTGAGCAGGCAGCTTCTACCGATTATTCTCAGTTCAATGATGTAGCGTTGCAGGTATTGGTGCAAAGGTTCTCCAATCCGTAAGGCTCTTTCTCATGTTTTCGCGACCTTGGCTGACAACATCCAGTGTCAAAGGCATATCAACAGATGAAGCTGTCTACGGGCTGGCCCTGAAGAAGCTTGATGCTGTTCTCGACATCCTGAACCGGATTTTGGAGGATCAGGACTAATTTGCCGGCAAAGACTTTTCGCTGGCTGACATGTTCTGCATCCATGGATGCCAACTGTTGGACATCTTTTCTACGCAGGCGAGGGCGTTGCGATTGAGAGTCGCGGTAACCTGAAGGCCGGTTGGGACAAGGTTTCGGCCAGGGATTCCTGGTAGAAGATTGATCAACGCTGAAGGTATTCTAAGGAGAAGTGAAATACAATTCAGAGCAAATTGGTCTATTCACTCACAGCACTCACGATGTTTTGTTATACGCGCCCATCTCAAATTCCTCGCTTTGTGGCTATCTTCTGTGACGCGTCTCGCTAGAATGAGAAGATACATCAAAGGACTCATATATTTGCCCCTCAATGTGTATCTGTTACTAAGCTCTATGGAAAAATGAGGTGTAATCTGTTTATTAGGTTCCGCAAGATCTGACTGAAGGCTGGAACTACATTGCATTGATAAATTGTTTGCGGACACGCCCGAAACAACGCACACATGGTCTAGCGACATCCGTTCGGCGTGACATCGAGTATTGAATAGTACTTGCATGATTGCAATAATCAGTTGGCAAGAGATTGACAACTTCTACTGAAGGGAGGGCTTTTGGCACAGTTTGATCAATAATCGCTGGCTGCTTACTTACAAATATAATGTGTCGTTAAGGTAAGCAGAAGCTCACTTCTGTAAGTCGTTCTGCGGACCGAATTTGCACCTCACTGCTGACTTCAACATCCGGCAACTCCATAGTTTCCCAGATTTACAAAAGAAAACCTTCATCGTTGATTGATGCCTAAAGCCGCCAATGGATATCTAGACCTCTTGATACGATGTACTCCTCTTGATTTGCAATGCCGTCATTCTCCTCCAGGTTTCTGACCATAAACCACATGAAACGTCAGGTACGAATGTATTGAGGTGTTCATCAAACTCTTCCTCACATCGATGAGAAAGAGCTCAACCTCGCTGGCGCTCCACTTCAGTCCCCGGGTCAAGGGAGCCATACTGACCGCCTGCAGAGCATCAATGAGCATGCTGCGGTTATACAGCCCAATAGTCTTGAACTTCTGATCCTTGGGCCACACCCCGATGGGAACCTTCCAAATCTTCTCCACCACGTTCTCGAACCCGCCGTCTCGGAGCAGCTCGACGTTGCGCTCCATCATCAACGGATCGATGCCGAAGCTGCGGAATCCGGACATGCAAAGGTCCACGAACTTGCCGTACCCGTAGGCCTCGGGCCCCGGCATGGTGCCGTCGTCACATTGGAGGCGGAAACGCAGCTCTTGCAGCTCGATCCAGCCGCCAGGCTTAAGAGCCGTGTGGGCCTGAGACAGGAGGGACGGCCAATTCTTGATGGCCATGCACATGTGGCGTGCGTGCACGAAGTCGAGGGAGTTCGCCGGCCATACCCAGTCTGCTTCGGCGTCGTCGACCATGAACCGGACGTTTGGAGGAACCCAATCTGGTTGGATGGGCGAGAGATCGATGCCAATGACTTCTGCTTCCGGGTATTCATCGCCAGCTGAAGATGTGTTAGCCGCAGCTTAGACGTATTTCGCTCCCAGGCGAAGGTGGTTCGAGTTTCGGGGAGCAATTGACTGGCTGTGGCAGTGAATCCCATCGCAACTGTGGGCATTGGAGATGGGAACGCAAAAGGAACGATGCCAAGCGAGCAATGGAGTTCGACGACCGAAATGGGAACATACTGTCAATGGCCCATATGCCAGTCCCTGTCCCAATGTCAAGGATCTTTTGCGGGTTCTTCAACGGAGCGCCATGCAGCTTGCCATCCATGACATTGACACACATGGCATGTTTCATATCCTCGCGCTCCTGCTCTGGCTCGTCGTTGGGGAGTAAATATCTGCCTTCCATATATTTGTGATACCTCCGGGTATTCTCAAAGACGTAATCGCGGACGCTGCTTGAAAGCGACGTGGAGGCGGAGTGAGAGCTGCTCGTGTCGAATCCTTCATCCCATGTTTCATCTGCCTGCGGCGACGCGCCGTCGTCTGTGTCGGGATCTACTGTGTTCTCGGCCTGCGTCAATCGTGGCGATTGTTGGCCGGGCCCTGGCTGGTCCGGCGGCGGATGCGATTGCGATGCCGGTATTGCTGGAGCATTCCGCGCTGCTGTGTCCGCCATGATGGTTGGAAGCCGGGCCTGACCTTGGAGGAGTGCTGGCGCGATGACTATTTCGAGGTCTCTGCGTACGCAGACTTGCGTCGTGTTGTTTGGAGACAGCGCGACAAGAGGTGCGGCTTGGGATACTCCATGTACCATTGACGCCAAGCGTGAGAGACTCTCGCGGAAGATCGGATCTAACTCCAGGGCAATTGACGGGTGGTTCGGTGTATTAAATGCCAGATGGAAACTTAAAAATAAGCCAGTCCCATCGAGTTCCCGACGCGCAATCCAGACAGACCAGAATTCAGACGAGTCAGCTGGTGGTTGCTTCGGCGCGGAAGTGGTGGGAGCGATTCAACGAGAAAGAAAGAGGAAATCGAGTTAGAGAGAAAAGCCGTTGGCCTGGTTTAATCCGCCAGAGAGAGTCAACGTGTCTGTGTTAGCGAAGCAGCTAGCAGTCTCCTTGTCCACAACAGGATGTAGTCGAGAACTGAACTGCAATGTTGAGCAATGTTCCGGCACAGGTCAATGCCACCACCACAAGACCCCTGCGCCCATTATTTCAAAGGAATACAACCTATCATGGCCCCGACGCTTGACGTCTTAGCCCGCTTTGGTCGGAGAGCGGCGGCGCACAAGCTGCTGCCAACCAGCCCATACGGTTGCTAGCTGTGGCCGACTCGTCTCTAATCGAGGACGCTCGAGAAGCGGACATGGCCAAGAGGAGAATAGCCGGGGCGCGGATGGTTGAGTAAAATGACGGGTCTGGAACCATCTGCATGCGGTGGCGTTTTCATTGTGTCTCTAACCGGCCAGTATCGTTCGAGCGAATATGAAAATGCTCCGACCTCCCTTTCAGCTTCTTCCCCTCATCCCCCTCTTCTCGTGATTTAGCCCGATCCTTCTGATCAAATTCCAGCCTAGCTTGGCTCTAGTACAACATCATTGGTTAGGACGGGAGAGGCCTCGCAATCGTCCAGGAGCTTTCACCAATAGCGGGAAAAATTGGACGTGACACATGGGATGGTTCTTCACCGTGGAGCTACCCCATCTACTGATGGATGTCTCAAGGCTGCATTGCGAAGGTGTTGGAGAGAGTGTGTTAGAGGTGCTTCTCAGCCTTTTCTCTGTCTTCTTCTCTATGCCTCTACTCTCAATTATCGTCTTCTCCGTAGGATCTGTAATTTGACGTCAGCTCAGACGACTCTCAACCATATTTTCTCTATTAGCTCCTCCTCGCGAGCCGTCCCGTGTGCGCGGCTTCTGCGCAGTGTGACATCCGCGTATGCAACCCGACCGTTTGCCTGATCGGCAACCTTGCAGCAGTCGTAGGATTCCCCAAAGCCACCCCCCCAGAAGGTTGTCGTGTGACACGCCCATTCGCTGTCCGCAAACCCACTCTCGCAGCTCACGGCACGAAAAAGGTCGTTTCAATGCCGGCAGGAGCCGCCGATCTCGTCCGGGCGGATGCCGCGGCCGCAGCGGACGAGGTCAAGACGGCCGTGCAGACGTTTCTGGAGGCGGCCGGGACGGCCGGAAGTGACCTCGACAAGGGCCAGAGACGCCGCATAGTGGATGCCGCGAACAAGCTGATTGCGACCGTCAAAGACCCAGGAGACGAGTGGTTCGACGCGACGGCACAGGTTGCGCAGTTGGGCGCGAACCGGCTGTTCTGGGAGTGGAAGGCGTACGACCACATCCCCGCAGAGGGCACCGTATCTTATGGCGACCTGGCGAAGAAAGTAGACGCCGAGGTGTCTTTGATACGTGAGTTGTTCATCAAACTTGCGACCGATGTCGTGTGTGTATAAGATTGACGCTTATCAGGACGGATTGGTGGCGTCCTCACGTCGATGGGCATATTGGAGCACGTGGGCGACGACTCCGTCGCTCACACACGACGATCGCGCGTCTACATCGAAGGCCATCCAGCCGGCGAAATCGTGGGCATGGCGTGCGTCAAAGTCCCGTCTTCTTATTTTTCTTTAGTCCCGACTCTCTGACACTAGGCAAGCTGGGAGAACGGCATGGTGCCATACGTGCACATGCCGGCTTACTTTGAAAAGTACGGCCGCAAGGAGCCTCAGACTCTCAACCATGTGCCGGGGACCTATGCGTACGGCAGTCCGGAGTACGGATGGTACGAGATGCTCCAACACGACCCGCCGCGCATGCAGCGCTTCCTCCGGGCCATGGGGCCGATCGAGGAGAAGATGCCCATCTCCGGGATCTACGACTTCGGGTGGGTTGTGCAGTACGCCAAGACGAACCCGACGGCGGACCGAGCGGTGTTTGTGGATGTCGGCGCCGGGCGGGGCCAGTCCATCAAGGCGCTCCATCGAGAGAACGCGGAGCTGCCGCTTGACCGATGCGTGCTGCAGGATCGGCCCGAGGTGGTTGAGGCCGTCAAGCAGCTGGACGACGAAGACATGAGGCTCGTCAGGAAGCAGGTCATTGATTTCCACAAGGAGCAGCCCGAAAAAGGTACCATCAACGGAATCCTCCTTGCGGCTTGCGATGCCGGGATTCACAGACGGACAGCGCTGACCGTTGCCAGGTGCTCTTGTATACTGGATCAGACGGTGTCTGCACAACTACGGAGACGAGCTCGCCGTCAACATGCTCAGCATCGTTGCCGATGCCATGGCCGACGACAGCCGACTGCTGATTCAGGAGGACGTCATGGGAAACCCTCCGCACTACACCTCCTCGATGCTCGACTTCATGATGCTGACCTTTGGCGGGAAGCAGCGCACGCTTGAATGCTGGACCGACGTCCTCGGGCGCGCGGGGCTTGGGATCCGGAGCGTGTCGAGGGGCCGGGGGCCGTGGTGGCACTTGGCCGTAATCGAGTGCGTCAAAGCCGGGCGGCAGGGAGAAGAGCTTCGTGTGAGACATGTCTGCTGAGAGCTCGAGATTGTCAACATCGGGCTACTGGATGGGGATCGGTTGAGTCTGCAGCTTGCATGACGCGTCGCTCTCACGGCTTGTGTACGCGCGCTGATCGACTTCCAACGAGCGGTGAAGGCGTCGTCAGTCTGCCCAGAAGCCAAGCTGCGTTGGTCGAGCGGAGCGAACTGGTGGGACGAGCGAGATCGACAGGAGGCGTTCCCACCTTCCACGTCAGATCCACTGCTCGGCAAGGGCTTTGGACATATTGATGGTGGAGTTGTGCGTGGTCGACTGTGGTGTAGTCGCACAGCGCACAACACCATGACATTTGGAGAATCTCACGATGTTCATATTCACAACAGATGCACATGCGCTTACGTCCTTGGAGATTGATCAACATGTCTGCTAAGTCGCCCTGTGCCTAGATTCCTGTATCGTACGGATCATCTGACCTTTCCGCCCTCACCGCTTCTTCGCCGGAAGCCCGGGCCCAGCGGCCCGGTCCGATCGCCGGGCACCGGGTTCGGGTCAATGGCCCGGGCATTAGACACCGCTTTTAATATTCTTTTCTTACGGGTCAACTAGTTCGTATCCACCATCTTAGTGACTGTCTCAGTAGCCTCTTTTGATGCAGTCAGTGGATCGTGGATCAGGGAGTTGTTAGCCTCATTTGTGTCGCTTTTACGGGGTGGAAATCGTACGTGAACTGTACCAGTCTTATATGGTTACTATCAACAACAACCTGTAAACGGAGTCCCAGTCATCATAGACATCCTCCACCTTTCTCAAAGCTAGCCATCGCGATTCTCATCGCATCATTCTATCCTCTACGCTTCGCTATGCCGATCTGATGCTCAACCATTGCGCGTGCCGCGTTCCTCGTTTCGGAAAGACTTCTCAACAGAGCAAAACATTGATTGCAAAAAGCTTGGATGAAGCAGCAAGAGAGGGGGGACAAAGAAGCCAAAGAAACAAGCAAGAATCAAAATACCAAAATGCTGGGTATAGAACGCCATTGCAGCTTGCCGAGCCGCGTTTGCAAATGCCAACAAATCACTCGCAATCCGTCCCCCCCTGACCATGTTGCGAACACCAGCATTTAAGCAGCTCCGGGGGGAAAAAAAAAAAAAAAAAAAAAATTCATGTCAAGTTCTGCCCATCGAGAACTAACATGCAATGCATTTTCGTTCCGACGGTATAATCATGCCGTCTCGGAGCGGCGCCAGCCGAACCAGCCTCTCTTCCTTGTGCCGTAGTCGCCCTTCTCGGGCGTCTCCTCGTCGAGCTCCAATCGGTAGCGCCGCACGCTGCCGGTGTCATCGTCGAAGGCGACGTGCTTCTCCTTCGGGACGAAGCAGTCCGGGACGAGGTGCCTCTTGCACCAGCCCTTCACGCCGCGGCTGGCGGCATCGATGGCCGCGTACTCGAGCCGTCGCGTCCGGTCGCTGGTCCAGTAATGCGTGGCCTGAGGCGGCAGCGGCGCGACCTCGGTGCAGTCGCTGTCGGGCTGCTGCGTGCGCGAAAGCAGGCCCCGTTGGTCGAGTTCCAGGTCCTCGCGCGGTCGGCGGCTGGCGAGTTCCAGGTCCGTCGGGTGCGCCGGGAAATGAAAGAAGGTCGCTTGCTGCGCGTGTGCGTGGGCGGAGTGGTGGCCTCTCGAGGGTGGGTGGTAGAGGCTGCTCCCGCTCGTCCGCGCCGTGTTGGAATACGGGCTCGTCTTCGGGGCGCGGCGGATCGCGGGACGGCCTCGAGATCGGGGGTGTTGCTGGGAGGACGATTGCGACGGAGAGGCGGTCGAGGATCGGCGGGGTTGTGACGACGAGTTGCGAGGGGGGAGAGACTCGTATCCCGAGTCCTGGCGACGCATTTCGACCGGCTTTGGCTCCGTGTCTTTGGTGGCCCCGTGCTGCTTTTGGTGCGGCGCCGGGGCCCGGGCCGGTCCGGGAGCCGGGGCTTTGGATGGCGGGGAGCTCGGGGCGTACAGCTCGACGTCGTTGAAGGACTGATATGCGCAGGTGTGGTAGGTTGTGTCGGAGGCGGCGACGCTTGCGCGGGATTCGGTGCGGAAGGTCATGTTGGAGGGGAAGGGGGAGAGGCGAGACATGCTTGCGGGGTGTAAGTGGTGTCGTCGTCAAGTGGGTATCTGGATGGGTTTTTTTGTTTTTGTTTTAGTTTTTGGCTCTCGCTGATTTGGAGGCAGCGATGAAAAGGACTTCCTCATGAAAAGGTGTGTAAGTCGAAGGCGAGTATTGCAGAACGTAGAACAGTAGAGTTTTGAATCCTCGCTATGAAGCCATTGGAGGATTTCCCCCCTCAACTCGACGATATTGGAAGCGTGCAACTGAGAAGCTGAGACGTGGTGGATGGCGACGACCGACGAGCGAGCTTTTTAGTACCCAAGCTGCGAGCTTCGAAGGTAGGACGGCGATATCCGGCGAAAAGAGGGCCTGTTGTGTGCGAGTGGTAGGCCTCCCGGAATATAACAGTATTCAGAATGGTAGACGAGATTTCCTTTGATGAAAAGGCGGAGCTGAGAACGGAGTCGTATCAGAAGTTGCGGTCTGAGCAAAAAAAGAGACCCCTCGCCAGTTGAAGGTCTTGGTTTCCGTACTGGCGTTGATCTGACGACAATAGTGTTGCAGTGGGCTCCTGCGATTTCGTGCCGATTTTGTGAATCCCTGCCTCGACGCTTCTCTGCAGTGGAGGAAGAAGTCGACGAGAGAAAAGGAGGCTTGGGATGTTGGAGTCTGAAGAGTCACGACAAGCTGCGAGAACGAAAGGAAAAAAAAAAAGGGGCCAGGGCCTCGTTAGGCTTGCAGGGCCAGACGGGGGGATCAACATAAATCGAAGAAGCCAACTCCACTGCCGGTGCAAGGGCCTGCGTCGTGTGTTTGCTTGACTTGACACCCTCGTTCGCGGGTGGCAGGGGACGTTGTCGTCGTGGGCGGGCTGGGTGGTCGTGATTGGGTCAGGATGTTGCGGTGAGGCGCCGGGATGGGGGGGGTCTCGTGGTGCTGCAGCTGGGACCTGGGATGTCTTGCTGAGGAATGGGGGGAACGTCGGAGTCGAGGCCGGCGGGGGTGTGAGGCCGCCGAGGACGCTTCACACACAAAGCCCTGGTGCTTTGTTGTGATTCTTTTCTTATGTGACTCTCGAGGTTGAGCGTGGGGATACGCAGGACAAAGGTCTCAGCAGAAGGCGGCGTGCGAGAGGCGCGGGCAACGGAGTTTGAGGAAGAGGCGGGATGGGAATATGTAGGTACAGTCTACAGAGACACCGCCTGTGCACAAGTGTGATACTTCAGTATGGTTGATCGACGAGGGGCAGTTATGCGTGGACTGATGAGGTGGCTGTTGCGCCCTCTATGCAGCGCTGGGATGGGCGTCGAGGCTACTCCCCGGTTCGATATGCTTCATGTGGTGCAGTGGGTTGGGGGTGAGGTCGATTCTTATGCGGGATAGGTAGCCAGTTGACTCTGCGACAATGACAAAACGTCAAACAGTGTGTTGGCAGCGGGTAAGGGGTGAGGGTCGTAAGTTCCGGTCAACGGCTGACTGGCGACGGTGCGGCGTTGCGGTGCGGATGTGCGGTGGCTGGACTGGGCTTACGGCGAGGTACCCAGGGCCTGGATGAGTAGCAGCCAGGAGCCAGGGTCGACGGGTTGCAAGAGAATGCAATGGGAGTATATTCGGAGAGGGAATCGAGGGGGAGGAGTTGCGGTGCAGAGCAGCAACACCGCCAAGGGGCTGTGAGATCGGACGAGAGCGGTGTTCGACTATGCTGCAGCTGTGGCTGCTGTTGCTGCAGGACCAGGACCAGGACCAGGACGAGGACGAGGGGGCGGACTGGACTAAACTGGGCCTGGCTGCAGATGCAAGAGACAAAAGTGAACAAGTGACCAGTTGATGAGACGACAAGCCGCCGACGTGAGGGCTCTCAGGTCCAGAAGTCAAGAGGGGGGCCGCAGTCGGATATGTATGTCTCAACCACGCAGAAGAAGGACGGACGAGGTGTAGCGGAACGACTTAGAAGAGGAAATGGCGGTGATATATCGGGGTGAAGTGCGCCGTGAATGGGGAGGGACTCTGCACGGGACCGAGGCCGATCAGGGTTCAGACGCCAGAGCGAACGACACAGAGGACAAGACAGGCTTCGAGAGAGCGTGTGGAAGGCTGCAAGGCACTGACTTTGGCTTCTCGCTTGACGGGGCCCAAGGAAGCAAAGGCAAAAAAAAAAAGGGCCTTTCGTGTCGCAGAGTTTCGAAAGTTGGGACGATGATGACAGACGATGTCGTGTGGCTACTTAGTACACGCCAACGGCCAGTGCCTCCAGCAAGGTGCCTGTTAGTCTTCGTAGCTGACAGCCGTCGCGGTTCTTCGGAGTCTAGACCGCGTGGTTTGTCGCTACGTGATGCGTCGCGGTGGAGAGAGAGTGAGAGACAGAGTGACTTATGTCCACAAGAAACACACTGACAGTCTGACATACACACACACACACACACACACACACACGGATAATGGGGCCCGTTGGGTGGCTGCTATCCACTTGGGATGCGAGTGTTTCTGGCTTCTTCTCGCCGCTGTTGGCGAGAGGCGATTGGGATTCGTCAACCGGTTCCTCCTCTCGTCGTCTCAAGTTGTGCTGCGAAGCTGCAATGCGGCCCTTTCATGCAGCTAACTGAGAGCGTGGTGTGTCACAGTACGTACTCGGGCTGTATCCGTGCTACTTCAGTAGTTGCGTCTGCACTTCTGCAGGGTTGGGTATGCGAGCTGCATGCAGGCTGTGTGTTAATTTTTTGCGTGTGAAGGCAAAGGTGAGTGAGGCTGTGAGCACGTAAGTTGCATGCGAGGCGGTGGATCGCTGGCTAACCCTGGTTGAAGCCGTGATGACTGAAACTGGATGTGCCAAGACGGATGCAATTGCCTGAGTTGCAGCTGTTCGGTTGTTGCGAGATAGGCTCGCCAGCCGAGATTGTTGGGCGTGGGCCAAGGGGGGGGAAGTTCCTTGAGGATGAGCAGTTGGAGGAGCGGTGACGCCGAGCGAGGGAATTGTGCAGGATGGGAGAGTTGGAGATTACGAAAGATTTGATGAGGGGGAGCGAGGGTGAGTGACGGACAAGGCGAGATGAGATGAGATGAGAGAATATGAGTTCGTATGAGTGTGCAATAGCGAAGTATTGAGCGAGACGGAAAAGCTTGGAGACGACGATGGCCTGGCGTGTGTTGATATCTCCACCTTTTGATGCGCTGTCGGTGTTGGTCTTCGAGTTGGATGAAAGCTAAGTCGTCACTCAAACCCGTGGTGATCAAGAGAATGACCCTAGCTCTTTGGCTTGCGGAGAATGACAAGGGCGGACGAGGAGTGTGGTGTGTGGGCGACCCGAGTCAATCATCGGGCTTCTTCTCCTCTGCGGATGTCCGGGTAAACGCCCTGATTTGCCGTGGGAATCCAAGGAATTCGATGTTGCGCGCAAGCGAGAAAAGCAGCGAGTGACATGTGTAAACCCATCTGAGCTGGCAGTTGATCCCTTTCGGATGATAAAAGCTCTGTGTGTGTGTGTGTGTGTGTTTAGATGTGACCCTCCACAAACGGCAACATGAGAGCAGCTCTGCAGCCTTTGGGCTTCCTTGCTCGCGAGTCACGATGCGGAACGTATCACAAGCCCAAGTGCATGCTTTCTCCTCTGCTGAGATTCGATCCCTAGTCCTCTGAGGCAGATGCGCAAGTGTGAGAGGCGTTTGTCAATGGTCTTGACGGCCGGACGGGCCTGAGACGGTTGGACGGGCACCAGGTCAATTCACTCGAGCTACGCTGCTCATTGGATGCTGGTGACAATCGTGGCATTTGGTGCTATTTCCGGTGCAGGATGGATGCACCAGACGCTTCCTCTCACTCGCTCACAACCAGCCTCATCAGTCTCTCCCCTTTTCACATGTCAAGTCCCACACCACGTTTCCCACCCCATGCAGAGTCAATTGACCAACTCGTCCCTGATTCACCTCCTCACCAATACACTCATCGCCAACCGCGTCAACTCAGCTACGACCTGGCCCTGGGCAGAGCCATCGTGCAGATCCGCCACGCGATTCGCACCCGCGGCAATGAATAGTGACATCTGACGAACGACGCGGATCGATGTCCGATGTCTCTCTCACTCTCAATCTCTATCTCTGTCTCTGTCTCGGGACAGCAAAACGCCAATCACCGGGTCTAAGAGCCAGGAGTCCAAGACCACCTCCACTGCTGACTGATGGTGAAGAGACTTCGTCAACCGAACGCTTCGGCTCCCCGTGTACTGTGGTACCCCTCGCCCACCGGCGAGCACAACTCAGCGTGTCGCCACCGGATGATGAGGCCATATCCATGACCAACTCTAGCAGCTTGCTCCCAATCTCGTAATTGCTTTCCCATACTGTAGTAGTCTTAACTTTCGCGAACCCGTCCGCGCCACCGAGCCATCATCCCCTTCCCTACCAAACCTAACAGCCTGGGGAGCTTAGCGGCGCCCTCGTCCGACCCTCCATCATCTCACGAGCTTCGCCGACGCAGGACAACCCTCATGATGCACAGCCACCTACGAAGCTCCCACACCCTCCCTCACAGTCCTTCAAGCACTGCGGTGGTGCCTCGTTCCCTTGAAACCGGCAATGGTCCACGAGCCCACGAGGTCACGTTGTCTGGTGACTGATAACCCCCGACCAACGGCGCCAACCGCCGCCTGGCCCTGCCGCCTCGAGACACAGCGACTATATTACCTATGTCTATGTGCGTGGCAGGAACTAACGGATCGGAGATTCCGTTTTAGGAGATAACTATAGAGGGCCTATATTAGGTATATTTAGCCTAGCTTAGTATTAGAGCAGAACTTAGAAGAATTAACCCTGCTTAGATATAACTATATCTACTCTAACTAAGAGGCCTCTTCTAGCTCCTACTCTAAGGAATTATTAAAAATCTATTGAATTCTATATATTATAAGTATTTAAGAGGCTAAAGACCCTTATTATAATATTTTTAAGCTATTATAACTTAGTAATAGGCTATTATAAGTATTACTATAGCGTTATTTATATAGATCTTTAATAATATCCTATCCCTATATAACCTTATTTATTTACCCCCCCCCCTTTATTAATAACTAATTATATAAGCTTATAGGTATTAATAGAAACTAGTACTAAGCTTAAACTATTATTATAAAATATTATATATTAAAACTAATAACTCTAGAGAGGTCTAACGCTATTAGCTATCTAATTAATATTAAGGAAGCTAATATTATAAATATCTAATATAAACTAACTATGCTATAGATTACTATTTTAATTATAACTAACTTTTCTATAATAACTAGAGAATAGTCTAATATACCTATAAATAAATAACTATTCCTATCCTACGAATTTCTAAATACTTATAGGCGGTATTTAACTTTACTTATATAGCTATATTAGAGTTCTAGATAACTATTTAACCCTAATACTAGTATAGATAAGCTAATAATATAGCTAAAGGCTTACTATCTTAAGAATAGCTTAGCTAAAGTAGATTAATAAATAACTAAGAACCTAACTACTATATTATCTATAACCCCTCCTAATAATAGGCGTTCTAATAAGACTACTAACCTCGCCCTTCCTATATTAACTTATAGTATATATAATAGTTCTATAGCTATATTAAGATAGCTAATATAATTAAAGTAGGATTTTAAGAAGGTTAGGTATAAACCTAGAAGACTTCCTATATCTTAAGTCCTTAGAATAATTAATATATAATATAAAAGAATAGTAGTAATAAATCTTAATAATATCTTATATCTAGTTAATATTATTAAGAAAGCCTCTAATAACGCTACTAATTTTCCTAATTTAGCTATAATTAAAAGCTTCCTAAAAGAATAATTCTTATCCTAGGTAGTAGACCTAGAAACTAATAGTAATAATACTAATATAATAAAGTAGAAAGATAATAAGGTATTATTAGCTTATTATAACTAAGCCCTATCCCTTCTACACTAAGCTAGTAATAAGAATATAACTAACTAAGTAATACTTATAAGACCTAAGGAGATTATTCTAGTTAGTATTATTTACTAATTTATATAAGGACTAGAGGATATTGACCTTTACTAGTAAGTATTAAGTATATTAGTAATAATATTAAGTAGCTTAAAATCTACTTATTGTATTATCTAAGATATCTATTAGATATTAGAAGAATAAGAAGCTAAAGAATAATATAAAGCGAAATAACTCTATTCTTAGATCTTAGAGGACCTAGTAGCCTAATAGAACACTAGCTAAGATATAGACTAGATTTTAGCCTAATAGCTAGCTTATATATATTTAAATTGTTTAATAAAAGCTAACTATAGTAGTTACTATTCTATATATCTAGTTATAATAGTTCTATACCTATATATTCTACCTTATAACTCTCTAATAGTTCCTACTTATAGCTATAATAAATATTAATTATACTTATATAATAGGAATCATAGATAAAGCTATTAATAGCCGCCTAATAGTAATTAGTAATAAGGATATAATAATCCTAGACCCCCCCTTATAACCTATATAATAATACTAACTACTCTTAGAATTAGTAATAACCCTACTAGCCCTAGAACTATAGAGCTTATTAGGGAGGTTATAATATAGGAATTAACTTTAGCTAAAAAGATAATAATCTCTCTAAATTACTAGTTTGAAAGAAGTCTACTAATCTATATATAAATAGCTTAAAACTATTATAAGGTAAGGAAGTCTGCTATATTACTTATAACTAGATTAGATATTAATATCCTAATTACCTAGAACTACCCCTAAAGCGTTTATTACTATAAGAATAAGCTATTATAAAAGCTTTAATATGCCCCTATAACTATAGTTTTATAGGAAGTATTTAACTACTAAGGGGTATTATAGATAATTATTCTATATAGTTGTACTTCTTTTATAAGTTTAATAGTAAAACTACCCCTATTATAACCCTAGATAACTCTACTTATAACCTATAGGGCTATATTAATATTATTATTAGAAGACATTATTATAGACTTATACTACTAGAAGATATAGTAAACCTAGTAACTCTATTAACTAACTAAGAGGAATCTTATATTTAAGAAGAGGTTAAATCCTTAGGTGTTATAGATCTATCTAACTAGGTAGTATTAGTTCTAAGAATTATATATAATAAATCTCTAAAACTAGATAAGAGAGTATTAAAGATTAATATAATAATAGCTTAAGCTAGCTTATCTAATTCTTAGAAAGAAATAGATAGAAATAATATAATAATACCTAGCTAGCTATATCTAATAAGTTATAAAAGTGATTAAACTAACTAAGGGGAAGGCTATATAATAAGCTAGAGGTATAAGAATTCTTAGATCTAATTTATAGGAACGTATTAGGATTAAAAATATTATAGATATTAAGATAAAGGGCCCTAATCCTATTAAAAAAAAGAAGCTACTCTAATAAACTAAGTTAACTACTATAGTAGCCTATAAGGGTAAGCCCCCTATTAATTCTTAATAACTAGCTACTAATATTTGATTTAAGATTTCGCTACTTAACCTAATATAACTTAGTCCTAAGTTTTTAAAGATATTATAATCTCTATCCTAGTAGGTAGTTATATATAAGCCTAATTATATAAAGGGAAAAGAGAAGGTTATTACTAATTCTAATATAACTATTATAATAATAACTAAGAAGTCTAGTATTATAAACATAACTAATAACCTATAAGTAAATATTTAACTATTCTTAAAGAACTATAAAGCAACCTGCTTATTCTAGCTAGAATATATACTATTAATACCTACTACTTATCGCTATTTACTAATAAGAGCTATATAAGCTAACTAAGGTTCTAAGATAAATATTACCTCCCCTAGACTTATTAAGGAATATAAGTTTACTTAATACCTACTTACTAGTATTAGTTTTAAAGGGTTAATATAGGAGCTACTAGTAGTTTTATATATAATATAACTTACTTCATAGCTATTAAGGTAGTAACTTATAGTATTAAGTATAAAGTCTAGGTATATATTTATCTAAGAGACTCCGATTAGTCTATCCTATTACTATTAGGTATACCTTAATAATATAATATATAAGTGATTATAAACCCTTAGGCTAGTAGAATATAGATTAGTAACGCTTACTATAAGGAACTAGTTATTTAGATCTTAAGTCCCTAAATATAGATATTAGTAGAGTAGAAGTTAATTCTTACCCCTATAACTAATAATACTAACTTATTAGAATAAGACTAACTCCTAAATATTATAGAGGAGGTTAATTCTAATTCTAATAATTCTACTAATATTATAGGTATTTTAAGTAAAGCTAATTCGGATTTAGAAAACTAGGATATTAATACTATCCTAGGTAAGTTATTAAAATATAACTAACTAACCTAATATCCTTAACCTTATTAGATATAGAATATAAAGCAGGAGGTTTATAATTATTAGTTAGCGAACTAGTACTAGATTTTAGACTTAGATTTATATATATATAGGATACTAATATAGCCTAGTTAATATAGTATACCCCTTAATTAATAAAATCCAAGAGTATTTAAGAAGAGTATTACTTATTTGAAGTATTAAGTTCTATAATTAAGAAGTTAGATATTAGTAATATATTATTATAACCTACTAAGGCTCCTCCTTAATATTCCACTAAGCCTATAAAAATAGTATTCCTAACTAAACGACGTATTAAGTAACTCTAGATTAACTATATAACCCCTATAACAAAAGTTAATAAGTAGTAGGATAAGGAACTAATATAATTAGGCTTAAATATACTAAGGGGTATAGTAAATAAGATTAAATAGGTAATTCTTACTTATTATAATCTATTCTCTAGTTTCCTAGATAACTTCCTAGCTATAAACCTATATATATATATCCCTCGCTTAAATAAAGGGGCGAAACTATAGAACTTAAGTTAGAGGAAGTATTAAAACCCTATTAAGAAATATTAAATAGATTAGTTAGTCTAGGAAGGATATAATATAGGTTTATATAAATTAATAATAGTAGCTAATAGCATGGCGTTAGAATAGGGTATATAACCTATTTTAATATGAAAGAATAATAATCCTGAGGATAAATACTACTTTATAATGAACTATTAGAATATTAATAAGTAGATTCTAATATTACTAATCCTATTACTCCGCGAGATCTATAAGAACCTATTAGATCCCTAAATTAGATCCTATTTATCTTAGGACTTAAAGTATACTTACTAGTTTATCCTTATTTATCTAAACTATAGATATATTTATATATTTAATATACTAGAATACCTATAACTATAGCTAATTAGAATATAATAAGGCGTAAAGGTATTAGCTTATTAAATACCTAAATTTAGGAGGATCTTCCTAGGTCCTATTCTAGACCTAAAGGCTAAACTATCTTTATTAATCCTAATAAAAGCTAGCGAGATACCCCCTATAGATATTTATTTTAATAGTATTTTTATAAAGTTCTATTACTAGGATAATAAGTAGATGTTTATAAGATAATACTTATTACCTCGGTTTATATAGGTATAAATCTAATTATTAAGAAAGAGGATTAGCCTAGGAATAAAATTAGTTATTATTATAGGTTAGGTATATAAAGCTAGGGGCGCTATATTTATAAAGCCTAACTAGTATAGATCTATAGAAATAGGGGTCCTTAAAAGCCCTATTATTCTAACTAATAAAGGAACTTATAGTAGGGGCTATTAGATTATATAGCCTAGATATTAGCTAACTAGTATAGTTATATTTAGATATGTTAAAGTACGCTAGAGGTTATATAATTATATAGAACTAATTAGCTAGGTAAGTTCTAATTCTATATGATTTATTTCTACTTATAAAGACCTAGTATAACTATAGAACCTATAAGCGCGAGCTATTAGTGATTATGGAATTTTACTAATAATACTCCTATTTTCTTTAAATAAAGAAGCTATTAACTATCTATACTAACTATAAACCCCTTACGTAGTTTTTAATATTAGCTTATTATAACGGGATCTATATACGCTAGGTATTAGAACTAAGAATATTAAATATGAAGATTAAATATATCTAGGGCTAATAAAACCTAGCTACTAATATATTCTTTAGAATAATCCTCCTATCCTATAATTATAATAATAATAACTTATAAGTATTTAGGTTTAAAATAGAAAATAGTTCCTAGGTATAAGAAGATAGAACTAGGGGCTATAAAGAACTACTAAAAGCCGCCCTAAAAGATAAGCTAGATTAAGAATAATTAAATAAAATAATAAAGTCCTTATATATTATAAGGGAACGGGTACTAGAGAGGGGAAGTCGAATAACCCTATTATAGCGCTAATAAAGTACCTAGCGACTACTAAAGTAGGATTATTAGAACTTATAGTTAGATATAGTTATTAGTTAGATGCTTAGGATATAACCTTAAGTCTAAATATCTATATAGCCTAAGGTAATAATAATATAAAAGAGTAGAGGGATAGCTTATAGTATAGTAATATCTATAAATTCCTATTAAGTAGATATAAGGCTAATAATTACTAAACCTAATACTTAGCGAATCGTTACTAATGTTACTTAATCTTAGATAGAACTTTATATAACTTATACTAGGGTATTTAATATAAATACCTTATCTATTTAGAGGTTACTAATATATATAAGAAAGCTTATAATAAGGCTAGCTATTATAAGCTAAATATAATACGCTATTAGTTAGTAAGTAAAGTTTTCTAGCTAGAGATATTAATTAATGTAAGAATAGGTATATAGGTAGCAAAGGGGGTAGTAAAACAGCCTGAATAATAGATATTAATAGGCTGAGTAATATAGTTATGAAAGCTAATAAATTTGAGCATAAGGAGGTATTTTTCCTGGAATTAATTAATAGTATTAATGATGTTATTATTAATGATATTGTTGATGATGTTGTTGTTATTTCTAAGTTACAAATCCTACCCTCACGAAGTGAGGGGTAAGATATTCTGAAACGTAACTGCAAAGCAGTAGCTTATTAAGTAGAAATCGCGCTCGGATTACTATGTGGTCCGTGCGCAATTTC
>JAVHLU010000392.1:0-62928 GCA_036785755.1 Colletotrichum ledebouriae
TAGTTATTACTTTATGTTTTATAGTTATTAAAGTATTATTAAAGAGATATTATATAGGTATATAACTATATATACTATAGTTATTTATTAAGGTTTATATAAACCTTATAAGATTATTATAGAATTTCTAAGATATACCTTCGGTATTCTTATAGAATTATATAACTAAAGGCTATATATTATTAGGAGGCGCGGAGTTAGAAGGTCTATTGCACTTAAGCAGGTAAAATCACTATGTAGTAGCTAGAGGCTAAACTTATAGCTTATTTATAGGTAGAAGGTTCTAATAGGGTATTAATACCTAATCCATATAAGAATCTTTCCTTATTTATAGTATAAGTAGATAAAATCTCTTTTATTTATAAGTAATTATTTATAGTAAATAGTATACTTTCTTCTTTAGCCTATATATAGTATTTTAAATTCTTAGGTGATTTATAGGTAATCTATGTCACGAACAGCGAATAGGCGAAGGTTAGCACACTTCAATTACGCTATATTAAGTAGATTCTACATTAAAGAAGGGAAAAGTCTAACTATAGGCTAGCGCAGCCCCGGAAGGCTAAAGAGTCGCTTAGAGATCACACCCCTAAGTCACGTAACCCGAAATTCAAGTAGGTCTAGCCCAGCACTATAATATTAACCCCCCCCCCCCCCTTTTACTAGTATTACTATTTATAGCAATCGACTATTATTATATAAATATTTTCCTAAATAGTATCCCTCTTCCTCTTTTTTATATTTATACTAAAGTGTTATTATTATCCGTATTAGCAAGGTCTTTATCTTAGGTAGCAGCTAAAAGCTAAGCTAAAAGGTATTTAAATAGTCCAGCGGTAGTTAGATTAGTAATATAGAAATCCTATAACGCTACTAAGGCGTACTTAAAACTCTTAGTATGGCCTCTAGCCACTGCATAGTGATTTTACCTGCTTAAGTATAACAATAGACCTTCTAACTCCGCGCCTCCTAACAATACATAGCCTTTAGTTACGTAGTCCTTTCCTAACTATAGCCGCACTTATATATACCTATTAATAGCCTCACGATATTTAACTTTATATTAATAATAACGTGGTTTTTAATTATTTAATAGACTATAAAACTATTAACTTATCCTCTCGCGTACTACCCGCGCTACTATTAGATACCGCCTCTATTACCACTTCGTCCGCTAGTAGCTATGCCGTCGTTAGCAACGCTCTCCCTATTAGTTAGCGCAAGCTATACTCACCGACGTTCCCCTAATAGGCCTAGGCTGCTTAAGCCGCCTCTACCTTAGTAATATAGAGGACCTACTCGAAGAAGGGCTACTCTATAGGGTATATAATAACCTACTAAACTTCTACTACTAAGTTTACTTACTTAGCTCTAATATTATTATACCTTATAAAGTCCCCTATAGGGGTATTAAGATAAGCCCTCTTAAGGGCTATATTAATAATATACTCTCTATATATAGTAGAGTAGTTAATAAAAAAGGGGGTTTTTATAATTATATTAAAGCTAAACTCTCTAGTAATCCCCTCTATATTATTTATATTAAAGGGTATACCTCGCTTAGGCTTAGTATATTTATATATAGGGTCTAGTACTAATATAATTAAGAGATAAGAATAAAGAAGAGGGAGAGGTATAAGGCCTTACTTCTAGAGCTTCTTATACTTCTAGCTATAAGAACCTCTCTAGAAAGACCTCTTTAGTTAAGGAGTTACTTCTTATATAATAATATTTATAATACCTTACTAGAAGGTTAACCTTTTAGGTTAAGGAGTTATCTTATATAATAGCTTTTAACTTTAGTACCTTGCTAGAAGGTTGACCTTTTAGGTTAAAGAGTTATCTTATATAGTAGCCTTTCTAGGCTATAAGAGCCTTAGTAGCCTGTTTAGCTCTAATATAATTAGCCCCGGTGCGGCGCGCGTCTAACTTAATATAGTAATATTTAGAGGGTTTGCTTATAAGTAGTAGGAATATATAGGGTTCTTATACTATTTTCCTTAATTAATATAGGGTATAGGTTAAAATACTTATATAGTATTTCCCGAATTATGCCTGCGAACTAGGTGAATTTGTTATAGTCTTTTTGCGAAGGGGCTGCGGCGTAATTCTAAACTTAAAACTCTTAGTATTATACTAAGTAGGATTATAATTATAGCCCGTTTAGTTAGCGTAATACTATAGCTATCCTTAGTATAACTAGCTAGTAGTTATCTATATAACTTTATATTCTAGCTTATTATTAAACTTAATAGTAGGTAGTAAGGCCTTAAATTATCTTAGTAAAGGGTCCCTAGCGGCTTTCTAAAGCTTATTAAAATAGAATACTAGGTAATAGTTATATTCCTTTAGTAGGTCTAGTACCTAAGTCCCCCTAGGGCTAGTAGCTTTAATTAGCTATAAGCTATCCTATATTATTAATAGCTTTAAAGAGTTTTCTTAGTACTATCTCTCTATTAATATATAAATAGAGTCCCTTATAGCTAGGTTCTTAGGCTAGTAGTAATAATTAGTAGCCTAGGTATAATATTACTAAGCTATAGCTATATTCCTTTTAGTAATATCCTAGGTATTATAGAGGTTCTATATAAGTTACTAAGTATTACCTTAGTTAATCTTCTCTTTTATAGTTAAGAATCTCCAAATATATTAGTCCTAGTTGAAGCTTATCTATAGTAAATACCCTTATTTAATCTTAAATAGTATAAGCCCTATAGGTTTATTTAATAGTACTACTTAGGCGAAGTTTATAGCTAGGAGTATTTCGCTCTTGTTATCCTAGAACTAGTTTATTTATAGGTATAAGTATTGAGTTAGATATTAGTTAAGAATCTTAGTTTATTTATTAGTTTCTATATTGCTTACTATACTTAGCTATATAGTTATACTATAAAATTTATAGAGCCCGTTCTAGAAACTAAGGGCCTCTATTAGATATAATTATAATAAGGAAACCTATATATTAAAAGATATAGGTATGATATAACTAAGCGAGATCCTATGTTATAGTAATCTTATAGTAGGGGAGGGAGATTATCTTTTTTAATAAGTAGTATACTACTATAAATATATTATTATACCTATAGTAATTAGGTAGGTATAATATAAAGTCTATTATAATATATTCCTAGGGGTAGTCTAGTATTAATAAAGGTCTTAACTCGCCTAGGGGCCTATCTCTTAGCTTCTAAGCCTACTAGTAGATATAGTAGTTATAAATATATTACTTAATATTAGTAGTTAGCTAGGGCTAAAAGTAATATTCTTTTAGAAGCTTAATAGTCTTATTCTAACCTAGGTATACTATAAGCCTTTAGGTATAGGCTTTATAGATTAATTTTATATATAGGTCCTCCTCTTTAGGTATCATAAGCTTCCTATTTATAATTAAGCTAAAGGATCTATTTAACTAGGAGGTATCCCTTTAGCTTATCTTCTAGTTCGAGCGTGTTAATTGCTACTATAGGGCGGCTCGGGGCGATCTCTAGTAGCTAGTATAGCTTATTTACTACCTCTAGGGATAGGTAGGTAGGTAGTAGTAATGCCTAAGTATAGTCTAACTTAGAAATAGCTTATTAGGTATAAAGGTCCTCGTTCTTCTATAAGAGGGTATTAGCTAGTATATTTTTATATCCTAGGTAGTACTAGATATAGAAGTTAAAGCTAGGTAAAATACCTAACTAGTAAGCTTAGTAGTAGATATTTAGAAGCTATTTAATTATAAAGTAGAGTAATAGCTAGTAGTTTATAATAACCTCGAAACGCTAGTTAATTATAAAGAGTCAAGCTGTCTATTTTTAAACGCTAGAATAATTACTATTATCTTATAGTTATAGAGAGGGTAATTTATCTCTATTAGTAATATAGTCTTTGAGAAATAGGCTATAAGGTACTATAAACTATTATGCGGTTATTATTAGAGGAGGGTAGTAATATAAACTAATTTAGAGGTATCTATCTTAACTTAGGTTAGTAGTTTAGGCTTTTAGTAGTATAGAATAGGGGCTGATATTAGAGCCTCCTTTAGTATTACGAATACTACTATATAGTTATTATTAAAGCTAAAATAGGTATCTTTAGCTATAAGCTTAATAAGAGGTTAAGCGATCTTCTTATAATTTATAATAAATTAATAGTAGAAGTTATAGAACCCTAGGAAGGACTAGATACTACGTACTATAGTTAGTAGCTACTAGTCTTTTACTATATAGATACCTTCTTAGGGTTAGGGCTAATCCTTTTAGTCATAATAATAAACCCGAGGTAGCGCGTTATAGTTATATTAAATTCGCACTTCTTAATATTAGCCTAAAGCCTTACTTAGTATAGCGAGTTAAGGACCTTCTTAATATATTCTTTATACTAGAGGGGGTCTTCTAAGTAAACTAGGATATTATCTATATATACTATATAGAAATTATCTAGGTATTCTATAAGTATATTATTTATATACTATTAATATATCGCTAGGCTATTATAAAGCCTAAAGGGTAGGACTTTATACTTTTAGGAGCTATACTAAGTATATAACGTTATTAAGTCTTTTAAGTGTAGATATAAATTTAATAAAACGCCTAGTAGATATTAATCTTTATAAATCCTTTAGCTTAGCTAATTTAACTTAATATCTTATTAATTGATAGTAATAAGTACTAATCCTTTTTAATAAACCTATTTAGCTTTTAGAAGTTAATATAAAACTATAGGTAGCTATTAGCCTTTTAAACGAATAATATTAGGGATATAAATAGAGTATTACCTAGTATTATAAAGCCCTTTTTTAGGTTCTTAGGGAGGTATTACTAAGTAGCCTTAAGTTCTAGTAATAATTACTTATATAATAGGTAGAAAGTCAACTACTCCTTTGCACCTAGCCCTAGTTTAATTTAGTAGTTATAAGAGTAGTAGGGAGGTAATATATTACTAGTAGTCTTATTAAAGCAATCTTTTAGTCCTAGAGGTATAGTAAGAGCCTCTTATTAATTAGGCGCTAGTTTTTAGCTATATTATCTCTAGCGGGCTCACGCCTTTCTCTTCTTCCTCTCGCTTATTAGTAATTATTAAGTTAAGCTTATATAGTAATATAGAGCCTAGTTTAATATTAGTATACTTTAGGTTCCTCTTAAACCCTATAGCGCTAATAAGCGCTATGTCGAGGTCTTTCTTTACTTATTATACCTCTAGGCTAAAGGGGTCTAGGCTTTAGATATAGCGTTAGTTAGGTTTAATTAACTATTAGCGCTCCTTTTAACGCTATATTTATCTTCTATAGGTTATCGCTATATCTTAAGTCCTTAGGTATATTACTTCGCTATAAGGTCTTTATAGAGGTCTTTATCTTACTTCCTATGGCTTTTTAAGTATTATAAAGCTATTCCTTAGCTTTTAATATAGCTTAATAGCGCTCTATATTAAGTTAATACTTAATATTAATTTTAGTAGGTTAAAGGAGGTCCTTGGCGCTTTATAGAATTATTTAGGGGAGGTCTCAGGCTATAGGGGTATTACTTAGCTAGTATAAGCGCTAATAGCGCATATCTACGCTAATATTATAGTAATTAAATTATAAGTAGCTAAGGATAAGGTTATATCTCCTTATATTGAGTTAGAGGAGGGGTATTTATATTAATTCTTAGCAATCTACTTATATATACGTTATCTATACCTTAGTTATAATATCTAATAGCTTACTATTAAACCTAGTAGCTAGGATAGGGTGTTATAACTTATTATATTTAGTATAGTAAAAGTCCCTTAGTAAGGGGGTTATATAAGTATTTATAAAAATATAGCTATTTACTCTAGTATTAAGAAGGGCTCTAAGATAAGTACTATATCTATTATAAACTAGAACTAACGCTTTCTCTAGCGATTTACTACTAATTAGTTTTTATAAGTTAATAGATATTATTATTAATTACTAATCTCTTTAGGCCTCCCCTAGTAGGGAGTTTATTTTTACTAAGGGCTCTGGTTTTCTACTAGCTCTAGGTTATTATAAGTAGCCTTAGTAGGTTTAGTAACGCTTATAATAGCTCTAGCGTTCTTATAGGAGTAATCCTATAACGTATAGCTAGTATTACTATAGATAAAATAAGCGCCCTAGTTATAAAGCTTCTTATATAAAGCCTCGGGGATATAGCCCTAGTTAGTATAAGCTTATATATAGGGGTTGCCTCTACTAGAAGATTTAATATAGGCTACTAGCTAGGGTAAGGCCTTATATAGTAATTTAGTTAGCTAAGTAGGTATTAGAAAGCGCTATAATATAAGCTATAATATAGACCTAAGTAATATAATGCTAGAAGTTAAGAGCGCTATTTATATAATAAATAAAGCACTAGTTCTAAAGGGAGGTAGGTAGCTTCTTATAGAACTTCTAGCGCTACTAAGACTCTAGGAGTTTAGCTTTATAGGTAAGTTTAATAGAAGTAGCTTATTTAATCTAGATATCCTTTAATAAGATAGTAAGGGTATTAAGCTTTATCTAAGCCTTATTATATTAACCTAGGTAAATAAAAACACCCTTTAGCTCTTTAATAAGCTATCCTACTACAATAATTTAAAATAGATCCCCTAAGAAGAGAGGGGATAAGATATTATAAGTAGTTCTTCTAAAGCATAAGAGTATGAATTTAAAGCGTTAGGATTTACTATAATACTTTTTACTATTAAGGCGCGTTTTAATATAAAAGAGCTAGGTATTAAATTTTAGGTACTTAAGATTAGTACTCTTAGTACTTATAAAGATAGGGACCTCGGGTATCTTAATAGCCTAAGTATTATTATTACTAATAGTTAATAAGGGCGAGCTAGAGTAAACCTAACTCTCGAGGTATATTATTTAATTAAGGATCGCGTAAAGCATAGCGCTAAAGTTACTAGACGGATGGTTGACTAGGGGAGGAGTAGTAGTTATATTATACTTAAAATACTAAAGTACCTTCTTTATTAATATCCCTTACCTTATCCTGCTCCTTAATAATAATAATAGCGTTATATTAGGCCTAATTACGCTCTTCTTAGTAGCGCTTAAGCATAGCGGACTACTTAGTATTATTACTAATAGTATAGGTATTATCTAAACGCCCCTAGAGCTCTTAATTCTTATATTCTAGGTAGAGGGTAGTATTATAGAGTATTTAATGGTTATTACTTATAGTAATATATCTAGTATATAAGGCTTAAGACTTAGTACCTTAAGCAGCTATCTTTATAAGCTAGTTTTAAATCTAGGTAAGAGTTAAGTCGGGGTTATTCTAGAGTAACTATATTATATTATTAAGAGTAAGGGTAACTTTCTAATTTTCGCTTAAGTAATTATAATTAATAACGAGGAGGTTAGAGAACTTTATAATTTAATAATAGCGCTCTTAGCTAAGCTGTTATATCCCTCTGTATAGAGGTTTATAAATTAGCCCTTAATAGGCTACTTATATATAGGCTTATTTAGATTAAAAACCTTTAGGTTTTTATATAAGGGGGTATTATAATTAGGTAGTATAGTATATTAGTATTGAGTTCGGAATTCCGCCGCAGCCCCTTTGCAAAAAGACTATAATAAATTTACCTAGTTCGCAGGCATAATTCGGGAAACACTATATAGGTATTTTAACCTATACCCTCTACTAGTTAAGGAAAATAATATAAGAACCCTATACGTTCCTACTACTTATAAGTAAACCCTCTAAATATTATATAAAGTTAGACGCGCGCCGCACCGGGGCTAATTATATTAGAGCTAAACGGGCTACTAAGGCTCTTATAGTAATACCCTCGCTAAACCTTCTAGCAAGGTACTATAAAAGCTACTATATAAGATAACTCCTTAACCTAAAAGGTTAACCTTCTAGTAAGGTGCTAAAGATATTATAAAAGCTATTATATAAGATAACTCCTTAACCTAAAAGGTTAACTTCCTAGTAAGGTATTAAAAGTACTACGAATACTATTATATAAGAGGTAACTCCTTAACTAAAGAGGTCTTTCCTAAGAGGTTCTTATAGCTAGAAGCATAAGAAGCTCTACTACTACGAGCAGGGCCTTATACCTCTCCCTCTTCCTTATTCTTATCTAACTTATAATAAATCCTTAACTATATTAGCACTAGACCCTGTATATAATAACGCTAAGCCCGCATAAGGCACGCCCTTTAATACTAATAATATATAAGAGCTTATTAGAGAGTTTAGTATTAATATAATTAATAAAACCTACTTCTTTTTTAATTACTCTATTATATATAGAGAGTATATTATTAATATAGCCCTTAAGAGGGCTCTTATTAATACCCCTAGAGGGGATATTTATTATTATATTATAGCTAAGTAAGTAGACTTAGTAGTAGAAGCTAAGTAGGTTATTATATACCCTATAGAGTAGCCCTTCTTCGAGCAGGTCCTCCGCACTATTAAGGCAGAGGTAGCCTAGGCCCCTTAGGGCTTAAATATTAGTAAGTACGGCTTATGCTAACTAATAGAGAGAGTATTGCTAATAATAGTATAGCGAAGGTATTAGCTAACCCGATCGAATAAGAGGATAAAGATAGTAACGACTTCTAGCGAACAAAGCGGTAATAGAGGCGGTATTAGCAGCGCGAGTAGTGCGCGAGAGGAAAAGTTAATAGTTTCGTAGTCTATTAAATAATTAAAAACCACGTTATTATTAATATAAAGTTAAAGATCGTGAGGCTATCTAGTATAACGGGCATATATAAGTACGGCTATAGTTAGGAAAGGTAGTTAGTAATTATAATCACATAACCGAAGGCTATATATTATTAGGAGGCGCGGAGTTAGAAGGTCTATTGCACTTGAGCAGGTAAAATCACGATGCAGTGGCCAGAGGCCAATTAGGTAGTATAGTATAGTAGTATTAAAAGGCCTTAATATAAGGCTCTAGGAGTCTCCTAGTATTAAGCATAAGCGCTATTATAGCCTTAACTACGACTAGCTAGTTAGGTCTTATTTAGTATATTATTATAAGGTAAGGGGGGGGGGGGGGGGGGGGGGGTATGAATTAAATTTAGGTTAATTAGTGCGAGGGGTTAGACCCGAGTTTATTTAATAGGAGGTCGCTATAATACTATTTATTTAAGCTAAAGAGGAAAAGGGGAAGTTTTTCTCTCTAATAGAGATTTCACTAGTCTATAGGGAATAACTAGGTAGGCCCTGGGTAGGCCCTAGGTAGCTCCTTAAGGCGGTGAACCTGGGCAGAAGCCTAAGTAGGCTTAACCCGGGCGTAGCCCGTAATAATTATATATAAAGAGTATATTATTGATATAGCCCTTAAGAGGGCTCTTATTAATACCCCTAGAGGGGATACTAATAATTATATTATAACTAAGTAAGTAGACTTAGTAGTAGAAGCTAAGCGGGTTATAATATACCCTATCGAGTAGCCTTTCTTTAAGTAGGTCCTCTATACTATTAAGGTAGAGGTAGCCTAGGCTTATTAAGAGAATATTAGTAAGTATAGCTTATGCTAAATAGAGAGAGCGTTACTAATAATAGTATAGCTAGCGGACGAAGCGGTAATAGTAGCGCGGGTAGTATCCGATTATCAGAGTAGTATGCGAGAGGATAAGTCGATAGTTTCGTAGTTTAAATAATTCAAAACTACGTTATTATTAATATAAAGTCAAAGATTATAAGGCTATTTCGTGAAGTGCAGCTATAGTTAGGAGAGGTAGTCTATAAGATTATATAACCGAAGGCTATATATTATTAGGAGGCGCGGAGTTAGAAGGTCTATTATACTTAAGTAGGTAAAATCACTATGCAGTGGCTAGCGGTCTTATTATAGGGTATATTAGTTATAGTTATATTTTTAAATTAAATATCCTTATCTAGATAGATCTAAGTCTATATTATAAGCTACGCCTAGGTTAAGCCTACCTAGGCTTCTACCTAGGTTCACTACCTCTAGGGGGCTACCCGGGGCCTACCTAGTAGTCCCCTATAGATTAGTAGAATCTCTACTAGAGAGGAAAACTTCTCCTTTTCCTCTTTAGCTTAAATAAATAATATTTTAATAACCTCTTATTAAATAAACTTAGGTCTAATCTTTTATATATTTAAGCTTATTATGATAATAATAATAATACGTTAACTACTACTCCCTATTAGTTAATAAGATAATTAATAATAATATAGCTAAAACTTAAGATAAGTTACTATAAGCTAATTAAATAGTAGTATTAGAGTCTCTCTAGTAATAGTTATAGGAGGTTAAGTAGGGGAATAGCTAATATATAGCAATATAGAACCCTATAAGTACTACTAATGAGGTATTAGTAATATCTAATATAATATATTAGAAGATATTATCCATACCCCTAAAGTTTTTAAGTAAATAGAGAGAATATACCTCCTAAGTATAATAAATAAAGTATAAGATTATTATTAATAAGGTATTCTACTCTATAAATATAGAGATATAATACCTTATTAACTCCTATTTAGATATTGCTCCCTAATAAGTAATCTCTACTTTTCATAAAGCTAGGGGTAATAATAGAAAATATAACCTAGAGGATTTTATAACTTATTTTAATTAGACCTATAAGAACCCTAATATCTAGTTATAAGCTATAGTTTGAGTTCGGAATTACGCCGCAGCCCCTTCGCAAAAAGAATATAATAAATTCACCTAGTTTATAGGTATAATTCGGGAAATACTATATAGGTATTTTAACTTATACCCTCTATTAGTTAAGGAAAATAATATATGAACCCTATACCTTCCTATTACTTATAAGTAAACCCTCATATAAAGTCGGACGCGCGCCACATTAGGGCCAATTACATCGGAGCCGAACGGGCTACTAAGGCTCTCGTAGCAACGCCCTCGCTGAACCTTCTAGCAAGGTGCTGCGAAAGCCACTAAAGGCTATGTATTATTAGGAGGCGCGGAGTTAGAAGGTCTATTACACTTAAGCAGGTAAAATCACTATGCAGTGGCCAGAGGCCATAAGCTATAGTTTAACTATATACCCTCTAGTAAAAAGAGAATAAATCTATAGTAACTTTCTTATTAAGGTTTAAATAAATACTAATTAATATAAGTAATATAAACTAATTAAGTTAGGTCTAGATCTCGCTCCTAGAGGCCTCTCTTACCTCTAAGCTAAAGGATTAGCTAACTACTATTAATATAGGAATATTCGCCTACCTACGTATACATAGTAGGTAGGACTCCTACTCGACTAGTAGGCTAGATCCGACTTCGGATCCGTGGCCCGGGTTAGAATAACTAGGACCTAGCGAGTAGTTATGTAACCTATTGTATAACCTACCTCGTTAGCTTCCTATATTGTTCCTACCTCGCTAGCTACCTTCTAATATAACTTAATATTATTAATAATTTAGACTTTATACTACGCCTAACCTCCGCTCTCTTTATATACTAGTATTATAAAACTAATACTAATTAGTAGTTAACTTTATTATTATACTATAACTATAGATTAGTAATATATTAAAGAGATAATATTTATTACTTAATAATCCTAAGCCTCCTCTTATATATAATTATTATAGTAATAGAGATTTTGGGTTTAGTTACTAATAGTTTAGCCTCCGCTTCTAACCTATTACCTCTAAAGCTTATTAGTAATATCGTAGGCAAAGTTTTAGATCCCTTATTATTAATAGTAACTATAGTCTATCCCGTTATAACCTTAATACTAATAATCAATAGTTCGTAATTTTTTATTATACTAGCTAAGTTATTACTTCCCCCTTACTTTTACCCTCTTTAGTACTTATTACTTTTACTCTCTTTTAGTACCTTCCGCTACCCTTATAGTTACTATAAATATTACCTCCTATACCTACTAACTACGCTACTTTCTACTAATACTAGGGAGCGCTAGGTATAAGCTCTTTTAATAGGATATAAACTATAATATCTAGTATTTAATATAAGTAAATAGTATAGTAGTCTCTTTATATAATAATCTCCTCTTTAATTTAGTCTTTGATATACTTCCTACTCTTATTAGAGGTATATATACTAATAGAGATAACAAGGGATAAGAGGTAAGTATATTATAAGCTATACTAAGGAGTAGCGATTGACTTTTATAGCTTATATATTACTTAAAATCTATAGGTATCTTATAAATCCTTTAAAGCTTAAAGGTAGTTCTTAATAACTACGTTATATTATATTCTAGAGTTTTATTTATTAAATCCAGTTATAGCTAAAGGGTATAAATATATTAATAAGTACTTATTCTTACTAGCTATTAGCTCTTACTCTTATTAGAGGTATATATACTAATAGAAATAATAAGAGATAGGAGGTAAGTATATTATAAGATAAACTAATAAGTAGCTTTTTATTTTTATAGCTTATATATTACTTAAAATCTGTAAGTACCTTATAAAGAAGTAGCGCTCGTAAGCTATATTTGCTTAAGCTATATATCTCTAGTAATAACTTTAAGCTCTAACTTAATAATAAGAGCTAGCTTATATATTACTTAAAATCTATAGGTATTTTATAAAGAAGATAAGTAAATAAGTCTTAGAAAGCTTAAAAGTAGTCCTTAATAATAAGGGCCTCGCGCTATATTCTAAGGTTTTATTTATTAAGTCTAGTTATAGCTAACTCTATTTAATAATAATAAAGGTATAAGTATATTAATAAGGAACGTGGTTTATTAGTTAGCTACGCACTTTTTCCTATATCTATAATAGTATTTAGTATTTCTTAACTATAACGTATTAAATCTATTATTAGTTATTACTATCAGAATCTCCGAATAATTTAATATCCTTAGAATAGGTTTATATATTATATGTAGTCTTATTATATTTACTAGGGAGCGCTAGCTATAGCTAGCTCTAAGGAGAGACCTTCCGTTAGCAAGGTTGCGCTATAAGTAGAATAAATCTAATTAGTAGAACTATATATTCTATTCTCTATACTAGGGAGCGCTAGCTATTAGTTCTTTTAATAGGATATTAACTATAATATCTAGTATTTAATAGAAGTAAATAGTATAGTAATCTTCTTATATAATAATCTCCTCTTAATATATTATCTTTTTTATATACCTCCCGTTATATTAGAGATATATATACTAATAGAGATAATAAGGGATCGGAGGTAAGTATACTATGAGCTATACTAAGGAGTAGCTATTTACTTTTATAGCTTATATATTACTTAAAATCTATAGGTACCTTATAAAGAAGATAAGTAAGGAGATCTTTTAAAAATGAAAAATAATCCTTAATAACTACCTTATACTATATTCTAAAGTTTTATTTATTAAGTCTAGTTATAGCTAACTCTATTTTACCTTAATAAGGGCATAAATATACTAATAAGTACTTATTCCTATTAACTACTAGCTCCTATACTTATTAGAGGTATAAATACTAATAGAAATAGTAAGGAATAGGAGATAGGTATATTATAAGCTATATTAATAAATAGCCTTTTATTTTTATAGCTTATATACTGCTTAGAATCTTTAGGTACCTTATAGAGAAGTAGTACTAGCGAGCTATATTAAAAGAAATAGACTGGCCTCTGGCCACTGCATAGTGATTTTACCTGCTTAAGTGCAACAGACCTTCTAACTCCGCGCCTCCTAATGATACATAGCCTTTAGTCACGTGATCCTCTCCTAACTATAGCTATACTTATATATACCTATAGCCTCACGATCTTTAACTTTATATTAATAATAACGTGGTTTTTAATTATTTAATAGATTATAAAACTATTAACTTTTCCTCTCGCGCACTACCCGCGCTGCTATTAAATACCGCCTCTATTACCGCTTTATCCGCTAGAAGTCGTTACTATCTTTATCCTCTTATTCGATCGGGTTGGCTAACGCCTTCGCAGCAGCTATGCCGTTATTAGCAACGCTCTCTCTATATTAAAGTAATCAGCGCAAGCCGTACTTACTAACATTTAAGCCCTAATAGGCCTAAGCTACCTAGGCTACCTCTACCTTAGTAATACAGAGGACCTGCTCGAAGAAGGGCTACTCTATAGGATATATAATAACCCGCTAAACTTCTACTACTAAGTTTACTTACTTAGCTCTAATACTATCGCGCCTTATAAAGTCCCCTATAGGGGTATTAAGGTAAGCCCTCTTAAGGGCTATACTAATAATACGCTCTATATATATAATAGAGTAGTTAATAAAAGAGCGGGTTTTATTAATTATATTAAGGCTAAACTCTCTAGTAATCCCCTCTATATTATTTATATTAAAGGGCGTGCCTTGCTTAGGCTTAGTATATTTATATATAAGGTCTAGTACTAATATAATTAAAAGATAAGGATAAGGATAAAGGAGAGGTATAAAGCCCTGCTCGTAGAGCTTCTTATGCTTCTAGCTATAAGAACCTCTTAGGAAAGACCTCTCTAGTTAAGGAGTTACCTCTTATATAATAGTATTCGTAGTACCTTTAGTACCTTACTAGAAGGTTAACCTTTTAGGTTAAGGAGTTATCTCGTATAGTAGCTTTGCTATAAGAGCCTTAGTAGCCTATTTAGCTCTAATATTGAGCTCGGAATTACGCCGCAGCCCCTTCGCAAAAAGACTATAATAAATTCACCTAGTTCGTAGGTATAATTCGGGAAATACTATATAGGTATTTTAACTTATACCCTCTACTAGTTAAGGAAAATAATATAGGAACCCTATACGTTCCTACTACTTATAAGTAAACCCCTATATAAAGTAGGACGCGCGCCGCACTAGGGCTAATTATATTAAAGCCGAACGGGCTACTAAGGCTCTTATAGCCTAGAAACGCCCTTACTAAACCTTCTAATAAGGTAAAAGCTACTATATGAGATAACTCCTTAACCTAAAAGGTTAACCTTCTAGTAAGGTGCTATAAACGCTACTATATAAGAGGTAACTCCTTAACTAAAGAGGTCTTTTCTAAGAGGTTCTTATAGCTAGAAGTATAAGAAGCTCTATTACTATAAGCAGAGCCTTATACCTCTCCCTCTTCTTTATCCTTATCCCTATAACTTATAATAAATCCTTAACTATATTAGTACTAGACCTTATATATAAATACGCTAAGCCCGAGTAAGGTATACCTTTTAATATAAATAATATAGAGGGGATCGCTAGAGAGTTTAGCCTTAATATAATTAATAAAACCCGCTCCTTTATTAACTACTCTACTATATATAGAGAGCGTATTATTAATATAGCCCTTAAGAGGACTTACCTTAATACCCTTATAGGGGACTCTATAAGGCGTAATAATATTAGAACTAAGTAAGTAAACTTAGTAGTAGAAGTTTAGTAGGTTATTATATACCCTATAGAGTAGCCCTTCTTCGAGCAAGTCCTCCGCATTACTAAGGCAGAGGTAGCCTAAGTAGCCTAGGCGAATATTAGTAAGTATAGCTTATGCTAAATAGAGAGAGCGTTACTAATAATAGCATAGCTACGAAGGCGTTAGCTAACCCGATCGAATAAGAGGACTACTAGTAGATAAAGCGGTAATAGAGGTAGTATTTAATAGCAGCGCGGGTAGTGCGCGAGAGGAAAAGTCAATAGTTTCGTAGTTTAAATAATTAAAAACTACGTTATTATCGATATAAAGTTAAAGATCGTGAGGCTATAGGCATATATAAGTGCAGCTGTGGTTAGGAGAGTTATAATCACGTAACTAAAGGCTATATATTATCAGGAGGCGCGGAGTTAGAAGGTCTATTGCACTTAAGCAGGTAAAATCACTATGCAGTAGCCAGAGGCCTTAGCTCTAATATAATTAGCCCTAGTGCGGCGCGTATCTAACTTTATATAGTAATATTTAGAGGGTTTACTTATAAGTAGTAGGAATATATAGGGTTCTTATATTATTTTCCTTAACTAGTAGAGGGTATAAGTTAAAATACCTATATAGTATTTCCCGAATTATACCTGCGAACTAGGTGAATTTATTATAGTCTTTTTGCAAAGGGGCTGCAGTGTAATTCCGAGCTCAAAAAAAATAGACTTTCTTATAGGATTTATAGCGGGGATAATTACTAGATAAGCGAATAATATAATAATCTCTTTATATAATACTCTCTTCTTAATATATAGTTTTTTATATAAAGATAAAGAGGGATAGGAGACAAGTATATTATAAGCTATATTAATTAATAGCTTTTTATTTTCATAGCTTATATATTACTTAGAATCTATAAAAACCTTATAAAGAAGTAATATTAATAAGCTATATCTAATTCAGCTATATATCTCTAGAGATAATTTTAAGATTTAACTTAATAATAAGAGCTAGCTTATATATTACTTAAAATCTATAAATACCTCATAAAAAGGATAAGTAAGTAGGTCCTAGAAAGCTTAAAAGTAATCCTTAATAATAAGGGCTTTATACTATATTTTAAGGTTTTATCTCCTAAGTCTAGTTATAGCTAACTCTTTTGCAACAGTAATAAGGGTATAAATATATTAATAAGTATATATTATTTACTTAGAGAAATATATTTTCTTATTAGGATATATTAAGTTCGGAATTACGCTGCAGCCCCTTCGCAAAAGGACTATAATAAATTTACCTAGTTCGTAGGTATAATTCGGGAAATACTATATAGGTATTTTAACCTATACTCTCTACTAGTTAAGGAAAATAATATAAGAACCCTATATAATCCTACTACTTATAAGTAAACCCTTATATAGAATTAGATACGCGTTATACTAGGGCTAATTATATTAGAGCTAAACGGGCTACTAAGGCTCTTATAGCCTAGAAACGCCCTCGCTAAACCTTCTAATAAGGTGCTGCGAAAGCTATTATATAAGATAACTTCTTAACCTAAAAGGTTAACCTTCTAGCAAGGTACTAATAGTAAAAGCTACTATATAAGATAACTCCTTAACTTAAAAGGTCGACCTTCTAGTAAGGTACTAAAGGTATTACGAATACTACTATACGAGAGGTAACTCCTTAATAAAAAAGAGGTCTTTCCTAAGAGGTTCTTATAGCTAGAAGTATAAGAAGCTCTATAAGCAGGGCCTTATACCTCTCCCTCTTCCTTATCCTTATCCTATACGAAGTCCTAGGTATACCTATAACCTATAACAAATCCTTAACTATATTAGCACTAGACCCTATATATAAAAACGCTAAGCCTGCGCGAGGCACGCCCTTTAATACTAATAACGCGCGAGAGCTTACTAGAGAGTTTAGTATTAATATAATTAATAAAACCCGCTCTTTCTTTAACTACTCTATTATATATAGAGACTATATTATAAATATAGCTTTTAAGAGGGCTCTTATTAATACCCCTAGAGGGGATATTTATTATTATTTTATAGCTAAGTAAGTAGACTTAGTAATAGAAGCTAGGTAGGTTATTATATACCCTATAGAGTAGCCCTTTTTTAAGCAAGTCCTCTGCACTATTAAGGCAGAGGTAGCCTAGGCCCCTTAGGGGAACGTTAGTAAGTATAGCTTATACTAACTATAACATAGAGAGAGCGTTACTAATAACGGCATAGTAAAGATAGTAACAACTTCTAGCGGACGAAGCAGTAATAGAGGCGGTATTTAATAGCAGCGTAGATAGTACGCGAGAGGAAAAGTTAATAGTTTTATAATTTAAATAATCAAAAACCACGTTATTATTAATATAAAGTTAAAGATCGTGAGGCTATTAACGGGCACGTATAAGTACGGCTATAGTTAGGAAAGGATTACGTGACTAAAGGCTATATATTATTAGGAGGCGCGGAGTTAGAAGGTCTATTGCACTTGAGCAGGTAAAATCACTATGCAGTGGCTAGAGGCCGATACTAACTTATAAGGAGGTATATATTTAGTAGCTTATTACTAGGTAATACTCTAGGTATAGTTATATTTAACTTAGAAATAAGTAGCTATATCTAATATATCTTTATATATATAATTAATAGCTTAAACCCTAATATCCTCTTAAGATACCCCTAGATAGAATAGAACTAGCCTCTAGCCACTGCATAGTGATTTTACCTGCTTAAGTGCAATAGACCTTCTAACTCCACACCTCCTAATAATATATAGACTTCGGTTACGTGATCCTCTCCTAACTATAGCTATACTTATACGTACCTATAGCCTCACGATCTTTAACTTTATATTAATAATAATATAGTTTTTAATTATTTAATAGACTATAAAACTATTAACTTTTCCTCTTACGCACTACCCGCGCTGCTAATACCGCCTCTATTACCGCTTTATCTACTAGCTATGCCGTCGTTAGCAACGCTCTCTCTATATTCAAGTAGTAAGCATAAGCTATACTTACTAACATTTAAGCCCTAAGGGGCTTAAGCTACCTCTACCTTAATAATACGGAAGACCTGCTTAAAGGAGGGCGACTCTATAAGGTATATAATAACCCGCCTAGCTTCTATTACTAAATCTACTTACTTAGCTATAATATAATAGCGAGTATCCCCTCTAGGGGTATTAATAAGAGCCTTCTTAAGGGCTATATTAATAATATACTCTATATATATAATAGAGTAGTTAAAAAAAGAGCAGGTTTTATTAATTATATTAATACTAAACTCTCTAATAAGCTCTTATATATTATTAGTATTAAAGGACGTGCCTCGCGTAGGCTTAGCGTTTTTATATATAGGGTCTAGTGCTAATATAGTTAAGGATTTCGTATAGGTTATAGGGATAAGGATAAGGAAGAGGGAGAGGTATAAGGCCCTGCTCGTAGTAGTAGAGCTTCTTATACTTCTAGCTATAAGAACCTCTTAGGAAAGACCTCTTTAGTTAGAGGGTTACCTCTTATATAGTAGCGTTTACCTTGCTAGAAGGTTAACCTTTTAAATTAAGGAGTTATCTTATATAATAGCTTTTACCTTTAGTACCTTACTAGAAGGTTAACCTTTTGGGTTAAGGAGTTATCTTATATAGTAGCTTTTATAGCACCTTGCTAGAAGGTTTAGCAAGGGCGTTACTATAAGAGCCTTAGTAGCCTATTTAGCTCTAATATAATAAGCCCTAGTATAGCGCGTATCTAACTTTATATAGTAATATTTAGAGGCTTTGCTTATAAGTAATAAGAATATATAGGGTTCCTATATTATTTTCCTTAATTAGTAGATAGTATAGGTTAAAATACCTATATAGTATTTCCTAAATTATACTTGCGAACTAGGTGAATTTGTTATAGTCTTTTTACAGAACTAAGTTATTTATAATATTATAACTTACTAAGTATATTATCAGAAGAGCTATATTAGGTTATACCTAAAAGACTAAGAGGAAATACTACTTATAAAACAAATAAGGGCTATAAGGTTCCTTAATATATTCTTGTTCTCTATTATTTACTAATACCTAGTAAGATAATAAAGTAAGTATTAAGAGGGTATTATAGAAGTATTAGTATAAGCTATTAGCTTAGTAGATATTAAGAAAGCTACAAACTTAAGATTAAAAGAGGACTAATAATATTACTTACTAAGCTAGGTATTAAAGGAATTCCCTAACTTATTTAATTCTAATAAGGCTCACTTATTACCTCTTAAATAACTTAGAGTAGACTACTAGATTACCTTTATCCTAGGACTAGATAGAAGGGAACTACTAGTCCTTTAGAGCCCTCTCTATAATATATCAAAAAAAGAGCTACTAGTATTAAATAAGACTCTATAAACCCTCTTAAATAAAGGGTTTATTAAAGCTAGTAGCTTACTAGCTAAGATATTAATACTCTTTATAAGGAAGCTAGGTAGAGGGATTTATTTATATATTAATTATAAAGCTTTTAATATAATTACTAAGAAAGACTATTACTTCCTCCTATTAACCTCTAAGATATTATATTAAGTAAGTATAGCTAAGTAGTATATTAAGTTAAATATAATAATAGCTTTTTATAAGTTAAAAATAGTAGAGGGGTATTAGCAGAGAATTATATTCCAGATCTAAGGCCTCTGGCCACTGCATAGTGATTTTACCTGCTCAAGTGCAATAGACCTTCTAACTCCGCGCCTCCTAATGATATATAGCCTTCGGTTACGTAATTATAACTTTCCTAACTATAGCTATACTTATACGTGCCCTACTAGATAGCCTCACGATCTTTAACTTTATATTAATAATACCGTAGTTTTTAATTATTTAAACTACGAAACTATTAACTTTTCCTCTTATATACTACCCGCGCTGCTAATACTACCTCTATTACCGCTTCGTCCGCTAGTCCTCTTATTCGATCGGGTTAGCTAACGCCTTCGTAGCTATGCTATTATTAGTAACGCTCTCTATATATCAAAGCAGTTAGCATAAGCTATACTTACTAACGTTTACCTAGGCTGCTTAGGCTACCTCTACTTTAGTAATATAGAGGACCTGCTTAAAGAAGGGCTACTCTATAGGGTATATAATAACCTACTAAACTTCTATTACTAAGTTTACTTACTTAGCTCTAATACTATTATACCTTATAGAGTCCCCTATAGGGGTATTAAAGTAAGCCCTCTTAAGGGCTATATTAATAATACGCTCTCTATATATAGCGGAGTAGTTAATAAAGGAGCGGGTTTTATTAATTATATTAAGGCTAAACTCTCTAGTAACCCCCTCTATATTATTTATACTAAAAGGTATACCTCGCTTAAGCTTAGTATATTTATATATAAGGTCTAGTGCTAATATAGTTAAGGGATAAGGATAAGGAAGAGGGAGAGGTATAAGGCCCTGCTCGTAGTAGCAGAGCTTCTTATACTTCTAGCTATAAGAACCTCTTAGGAAAGACCTCTTTAATTAAGGAGTTACCTCTTATATAGTAGCTTTTATAATACCTTTAGTACCTTGCTAGAAGGTCGACCTTTTAGGTTAAGGAGTTATCTCGTATAGTAGCTTTACTATAAGAGCCTTAGTAGCCCGTTTAGCTCTAATATAATTAGCCCTAGTATAGCGCGTATCCGACTTTATATAGTAATATTTAGAGGGTTTACTTATAAGTAGTAGGAATATATAGGGTTCTTATATTATTTTCCTTAACTAGTAGATAGTATAGGTTAAAATACTTATATAGTATTTCCCGAATTATACTTATATACTAGGTGAATTTATTATAGTCTTTTTATAAAGGGACTGCGGCGTAATTCCGAACTTAATATTCCAGATCTAATATAAATTATTTAAATAAATAATTTACTTATTTAGTCTTATTAATACCCCTACTAGCTTCTAAAGATATATTTATGTTATCCTATAAAACCTCTTTAATAACTTTATTTTTACGTATATAAATGATATATTAATTTACTCTAATAAGATAAAAGAAGATTATAAGAAAAAGGTCTAAGAAGTCCTCTAGAAGTTAGTAGATATAGGGCTAAAGCTTAACCCTATAAGATATAAGGTCTTAATTAAAAGGGTTAAGTATATAAGGCTTATTATAACTATAAGAGAAAGTCTCTCTTATAATATTAAGAAACTTAAAGTAATTACTAAGTAGCTACCCCCTACCTCTCTAAAGAGAGTCTAGAGCTTATTAGGGCTTATAAATTATTATAATATATTTGTACTAAAGTATAGGGATATTATTAGATTACTTATACTCCTTATGAAGAAGAATATAATACTCTAGTAGGGGAATAATTAAAAACAAGCTTTCTCTTAGCTTAAGTAACTCTTTAATACCTAGCTAGTAATCTACTAGTTTAACTTAGAAAATAAGATTATTATTAAAACTAACTATTTAAGATTTATATTAAAAGGGGTATTCTCCTAGGTTAATCTAGAGGGTACTTAATACTCTATAGTATTCTATTTATAAAAGCTCTCGCTTATAAAATATAATTACCCTATTTATAATAAGGAGCTTATGGTAATCCTATTATATATATATATAAAGAGAGTAGAGCTATATAATATAACTTCTTTTAAAGTATTAGAAGACTACTAGGGGCTTGAATACTTTATAACAAAGTAGCGCTTTATAGAGCGCTAGACCTAATAAATAAAAGCGCTATTAGAATATAACTTTACTATTAAATACCGCTCTAATAGGGAAACAATAGCCCCTAATACCCTCTCTTAGAGAGAATAAGATATACTATAAGGTAGGATAATAAGTAGAAATACAAGAGGGTCTAATAGCTAATACTAAACTATACTTACCCCCGCGGGGCCCTTATAGCTAGCCCCCTAGTAAGGAGAAGTTAAAAGGGTTAGACTAATATCCTAGAAACTATAGTTTTTAATAACAACCTTAAGTTATAAGTATTATAGCTAGAGACTATAAAAAAGGATATAATATATAAGGCTATATATTATATTAAGTTCGGAATTACGCCGCAGCCCCTTCGCAAAAAGACTATAATAAATTCACCTAGTTCGCAGGTATAATTTAGGAAATACTATATAGGTATTTTAACCTATACCCTCTATTAGTTAAAGAAAATAATATAAGAACCCTATATATTCCTATTACTTATAAGTAAACCCTTATATAAAGTTAGATATACGCTATACTAGGGCTAATTATATTAGAGCTAAACGGGCTACTAAAGCTCTCGTAGCCTAGAAACGCCCTCGCTAAACCTTCTAGTAAGGTGTTGCAAAAGCTACTATATAAGATAACTTCTTAACCTAAAAGGTTAACTTTCTAGTAAGGTACTAAAGGTAAAAGCTACTATATAAGATAACTCCTTAATCTAAAAGGTCGACCTTCTAGTAAGGTATTAAAAATAAATACTACTATATAAGAGGTAACGCCTTAACTAAAGAGGTCTTTCCTAAGAAGTTCTTATAGCTAGAAGTATAAGAAGCTCTATAAGTAAGGCTTTATACCTCTCCCTCTTCCTTATCCTTATCCCTTAACTATATTAATACTAAACCTTATATATAAAAATACTAAGCCTGCGCGAGGCACGCCCTTTAATACTAATAACGCGCGAGAGCTTACTAGAAAGTTTAGTATTAATATAATTAATAAAACCCGCTCCTTTTTTAATTACTCTATTATATATAGAGAGCGTATTATTAATATAGCCCTTAAGAGGGCTCTTATTAATATCCCTAGAGGGGATACTTATTATTATATTATAGCGAAGTAAGTAGACTTAGTAGTAGAAGCTAGGCGGGTTATTATATACCCTATAGAGTAGCCCTTCTTTAAGCAGGTCCTCCGCACTATTAAAGCAGAGGCAGCCTAGGCCCCTTAGGGCTTAAATATCGGTAAGTATAGCTTATGCTAAATAGAGAGAGCATTGCTAATAATAGTATAGTAAAGATAGTAACGACTAGCGGACGAAGTAGTAATAGAGGCGGTATTTAATAGTAGCGCGGGTAGTGCGCGAGAGGATAAGTTAATAGTTTCGTAGTTTAAATAATTAAAAACTACGTTATTATCGATATAAAGTTAAAGATCGTGAGGCTATCTAGTATAATAGGCATATATAAGTGCGGCTATAGTTAGGAAAGTTACGATCACGTAACTAAAGGCTATATATTATTAGGAGGCGCGGAGTTAGAAGGTCTATTGCACTTAAGCAGGTAAAATCACTATGCAGTGGCCAGAGGCCCTATATATTATATAGTTACCTACTAGCTTTAGAGCTTCGTACTAGATATAAGAGCTAAGGTTTAAATTAGTAAGTATAATATTAATAGTTAGAAGAGGCTAATATTTAGAGGTAAGCTATAGGTACCTATACTAGAAGAGCTCTATATAAAGATTATTTAATAGAGCTATAACTTAAATATAACTACCTACCTAGGCTATAATAGCACGCTATAAATAATAAGCTAGTAGTTCTACTAGCTAGGATAACTATAGGTAATATAGAGGTTTATAAGGAATTATAATATTTATAGAGAGATATATATCTAGAGGTAGGCTAAGAGGGGGTTCCTAAAGCCCCTACTAATACTTACCTAGTTATACTTAGACCTCTTAATAGACTTTATTATAAACTTATTACTTATAAAGGATAATACTAGCTAATATTTATAAGTTATAATAGATAAGCTAAGTAAGTTAGTAATACTAGAGGAGATAGGTATTATAGAGGTAGAAGCTTATACCTACTAGTTCCTTACTTATTACTTCTAGTTCTATAGGTTTCTATATAGTATTACTAGTAATTATAGGTCTAACAAGGTGAGTTACTTCTAGGCTAAATTCTACTACCTTATTAATATAAGGAGACTATTAAGTATTATATATTACTTATAAACTAATAATAATATTAAGAGATAGAACTAGGAGATACAAGCTATCCTATAGGTATTTATAACTTAAGTAGGATAACTAGGGATAGCTCCTACTTACTACTTAGCTAGTATTTTATAATAAGGTTAGTAATATAACTAAGCTCTAATTATTCTTTTTTAGAATATAGATATTATATTAACCCTATACTAGTTATAAATGATATATTATAAGAGACCCCCTCTAGGGATATAATAGCTACCCTCTTAATAACTAAGCTATAAGAGGTAATAGACTTTATCTAAGTAAGTATTATAATAGCTTAATAATATAATAAGGAGAATATAAACTAGTAGAGGATATCTTTAGAGGAGTATTAGGTAAGTAATAAGATTTAGCTCTTAATAGCTAATTATAAGAGCCCTAGGCCTCGTAAGAAGCTATTATAATTATATTATAAATATATTTTAATAAGAATCCTAAGCGTATATATTATTAAGCTATATATACCTAGTAATATTTACTTAAGGTTTTATATTAACCTCCTCTAGAGGGTACTAGAGGACCCCCCACTTACTTAAATAAAAATAGATCCCTAGCTACTACTAATTATAACTAATAATAATAAATTTGAGTAATATATAAAGGAGATATATATAATAGAATAGAAAGTAATTAAGCGAGGGTAGAGGCGCGAGGTCCTAGTTAAATAAGAGAGATATATAGAGCTTACCTAGGAGCTTATAGAAGCTATAATAGAGACTATTATAATAAATAGGTATAAGGCCCTATATAAGCTAGTTATAAATAATAATAATAACTTAGTATATACCTAGGGGGGAACTAGCTAGGAGGGGGGATAGTATTATAAGCTATACCTAAGTTAAGCCTATTTAAGCTTCTACCTAGGTTTATTATTTTAAGGGGCTACTTAGGGCTTACCTAGGGCCTATCTAGTAGTTCCCTATAAATTAGTAAAATCTCTCCTAGAGAGAAAAACTTCCCCTTTTCCTCTTTAGCTTAAATAAATAGTATTATAGCAACCTTTTATTAAATAAACTCGGGTCTAACCTTCGTAGAGAGAGAGATATAAGGCCCTACCTATAGAGCTTCTTATACTTCTAGCTATAAGAACCTCTTAGGAAAGACCTCCTCCGTATTAATCTTTTAGCTAGCTAATTAAGTTCCGAATTACGCCGCAGCCCCTTTGCAAAAAGACTATAACAAATTCACCTAGTTCGCGGGCATAATTCGGGAAATACTATATAGGTATTTTAACCTATGCCCTCTACTAGTTAAGGAAAATAATATAGGAACCCTATACGTTCGTACTCGGAAGTAAACCCTTAGATAAAGTCGGACGCGCGCCTCACTAGGGCCGATTATATCGGAGTTTAGCTAGCTAATAATATTAAATAGAAATCTTATAAGTATAAGGAATAAACCGATATATATCTAATTACTTATATTAATAAAGCCCTTAATGAAGTAGAATAAACATATTAGCCTATTAAGCTTAAAGTAGCTTACTTAGTCTAAGAAGTATTTGCTAATATTATATTATCTAGAAGAGACTCTATAATTATACTTATAGATTATTCAGTAATATATAATACTATTAAATAAATATCGCTATAGTTAGAAGATAAAACTAGGTTTAACCTATAGCTTACCCTCTTATTAAAATATCTTACTTAATTGATTCTAATATATTATTATATCTCTAATATATTAAATATTATAGTATATATATTATTACGCCTACTTATTACTAAAATACCTAGAGAAGATACTAGGGAACTTAATAAAATATAGGACGATATACCTATAGGGGTTAACTTTATAACTAAGGTATCTCTAAATAATAACTTTAATACTAAACGTATCTAATTATATACTAACTTGAAGGCCTAGAGCAGAGTATATAAGATACTCTATAATAAAAAGAATAGTATAGACCTTAACCTTATTATATATAATAGTCTCCTTTATTATATTAACTACTATACTATTAAATAAAGACTCTATATACTAAAAGAGTTAGTAATACTACTTATTAAAGAAGCCTATAATACTTACTATTACTTTGGTAAGGATTAAATATAGAGAGCTATTAATAAAAGCTTTTATATCCTATATCTTGAACAATAAGTTAAGAATTATATCTCTAACTAACTAGCCTCTAGCCACTACATAGTGATGTTACTTACTTAAGTGGAATTGACCTTCTAACTCCGCGCCTCCTTATAATATATATAGCCTTCGGTTATATAATCGTAACTCTCCTAACTATAGCTATACTTATACGTGCTTATTATACTGGATAGCCTCACGATCTTTAACTTTATATTAATAATAACGTGGTTTTTAATTATTTAAACTATAAAACTATCTGACTTATCCTCTCGCGCACTACCTGCGCTACTATTAAATACTACTTCTATTACCGCTTTATTCGCTAGCTATACGATTATTAGCAACGCTCTCTCTATTAGTTAGCATAAGCGATATTTACTTATATTTAAGCTCTAATAGGCTTAGGCTACCTCTACTTTAATAATATAGAGGACCTACTTAAAGAAGGGCTATTTTATAGGGTATATAATAACCTACCTAGCTTCTACTACTAAGTTTACTTACTTAGCTATAATATAATTATAAATATCCCCTATAGAGGTATTAATAAGAGCCCTCTTAAGGGGTATACTAATAATATACTCTCTATATATTAAGTTAAGTTCGGAATTACGCCATAGCCCCTTTATAAAAAGACTATAATAAATTCACCTAGTTTATAAGCATAATTCGGGAAATACTATATAGGTATTTTAACCTATACCCTCTACTAGTTAAAGAAAATAATATAAAACCCCTATATATTCCTACTTAAAAGTAAACCCTCTAAATATTATAAAGTCGGATATACGCTATACTAGGGCTAATTATATCGGAGCTAAATGGGCTACTAAGGCTCTTATAGCCTAGAAGAGCTACTATATAAGATAACTCCTTAATCTGAAAGGTCGACCTTCTAGTAAGGTAAGACTTACTATATAAGATAACTACTTAACCTACCTTCTAGTAAAGTAAACGCTACTATATAAGAGGTAACTCCTTAACTAAAGAGGTCTTTCCTAAGAGGTTCTTATAGCTAGAAGCATAAGAAGCTCTACTATAAGTAGGGCCTTATACCTCTCCCTCTTCCTTATCCTTATCCCTTAATTATATTAGTACTAAACCCTATATATAAATATACTAAGCCTAAGCGAGGTATACCATTTAGTATAAATAATATATAGGGGATTGCTAGAAAGTTTAGTATTAATATACTTAATAAAACCTACTACTTTATAATTACTCTATTATATAGAGTATATTATTAATATAGCCCTTAAGAGGTCTTATCTTAATACCCCTATAAGGGACTCTATAAGATATAATAGTATTATAGCTAGTAGCGGAAGTTTAGTAAGTTATTATATACCCTATAGAGTAGCCCTTCTTTAAGTAGGTCCTCTATATTACTAAGGTAGAGGCAGCCTATTAGGGCTTAAATATTAGTAAGTACGGCTTCTGCTAAATACAGAGAGCGTTACTAATAACAGCATAGCTACTAGTAGACGAAGCGGTAATAGAGGCGGTATTTAATAGCGGCGTATGTAGTATACGAGAGGATAAGTTAATAGTTTCATAGTCTATTAAATAATTAAAAACCACGTTATTATTAATATAAAGTTAAAGATTATAAGGCTATTTAGTAGGGTATATATAAGTGCGGCTATAGTTAGGAGAGGATCACGTGACTAGAGGCTATATATTATTAGGAGGCGCGGAGTTAGAAGGCCTATTGCACTTAAGTAGGTAAAATCACTATATAGTAGCTAGAGGCTACTCTCTATATATAATAGAGTAGTTAATAAAGGAGTAGGTTTTATTAATTATATTAATACTAAACTCTCTATTATCTCTTTTATATTTATTCTATTTAAGGGTACGCTTTATATAGGCTTAGCGTTTTTATATATAGGGTCTAGTATTAATATCTTTAGGGATTTATTATAATTTATAGGGATAAGGAAGAGGGAGAGGTATAAAGCCTTACTTATAGTAATAGAGCTTCTTATACTTCTAGCTATAAGAAACTCTTAGGAAAGACCTCTTTAGTTAAGGAGTTATCTCTTATATAGTAATATTTATAATACCTTACTAGAAGGTTAACCCTTTAGGTTAAGGAGTTATCTTATATAGTTGCTTTTATGGCCTCTAGGTACTATATAGTGATGTTACCTACTTAAGTGCAATAGACCTTCTAACTCCGCGCCTCCTAATAATATATAGCCTTCGATTATATAATTATAACTCTCTTAACTATAGCTATACTTATATATACCTATAGCCTCACGATCTTTAACTTTGTATTTATAATAACGTAGTTTTTAATTATTTAAACTATAAAACTATTAACTTTTCCTCTCGTATACTACCCGCGCTGCTATTAGATACCGCCTCTATTACCGCTTTATCCGCTAGTCCTCTTATTCGATCGGGTTAGCTAACGCCTTCGTAGCTATGCTATTGTTAGTAATACTCTCTCTATTAGTCAGCGTAAGCTATACTCACCGACGTTTAAGCCCTAAGGGGCCTAGGCTGCCTCTGCCTTAATAGTGCGGAGGACCTTCTTAAAGAAGGGCTACTCTATAGGGTATATAATAACCCGCTTAGCTTCTATTGCTAAGTTAGCTTACTTAATTATAATACTATTATACCTTATAGGGTCCCCTAGGGTATTAAGGAGAGCCCTTATAAAAGCTATACTAATAATATACTCTCTATATTTAACGGAGTAGTTAATAGAGGAGCGGGTTTTATTAATTATATTAATATTAAACTCTCTAGTAAGCTCTTTTATATTATTAGTATTAAAGGGCGTGCCTCGCGCAAGCTCGGCGTTTTTATATATAGAGTTTAGTATTGATATCTTAAAGGATTTATTATAGGTTATAAGTATATCTAGTACTTTATAGATAAGGAAGAGGGAGATATATAAAGCCCTGCTTATAATAGCAGAGCTTCTTATACTTCTAGCTATAAGAACCTCTTAAGAAAGACCTCTTTAGTTAAGGAGTTATCTCTTATATAGTAGCGTTCGCAGCACCTTACTAGAAGGTTAACCTTTTAAGTTAAGGAGTTATCTTATATAGTAGCTTTTACCTTACTAGAAGGTTTAGCAAGGGCGTTGCTATAAGAGCCTTAGTAGCCCGTTTAGCTCTAATATAATTAGCCCTAGTATAGCGCGTATCTAACTTTATATAGTAATATTTAAAGGGTTTACTTATAAGTAATAAGAATATATAAGGTTCTTATATTATTTTCCTTAACTAGTAGAGGGTATAAGTTAAAATACTTATATACTATTTCCTAAATTATACTTGCGAACTAGGTGAATTTGTCATAGTCTTTTTGCGAAGGGGCTGCAGCGTAATTCCGAACTTAATAGTAGCTTTTATGGTACCTTATTAGAAGGTTTAGTGAGAGCGTTTCTAGGCTATAAGAGCCTTAGTAGCCTATTTAGCTCTAATATAAGTAGCCCTAGTATAGTATATATTTAACTTTATATAAGGGGTTACTTCTAAGTAGGAATATATAGGGTTCTTATATTATTTTCCTTAACTAGTAGAGGGTATAGGTTAAAATACCTATGTAGTATTTTCAAATTTATGCCTCCGAACTAGGTGAATTTATTATAGTCTTTTTGTAAAGGGGCTATAGTATTGAGTTCGGAATTACACTCAGCCCCTTTGCAAAAAGACTATAACAAATTTACCTAGTCCGCAGGTATAATTAGGGAAATATTATATAGGTATTTTAACCTATACCCTCTACTAGTTAAGGAAAATAATATTGAGCTCGGAATTACGCCGCAGCCCCTTTGCAAAAAGACTATAACAAATTCACCTAGTTCGCAGGTATAATTCGGGAAATACTATATAGGTATTTTAACCTATACCCTCTACTAGTTAAGGAAAATAATATAGGAACCCTATATATTCCTACTACTCGCAAGCAAACCCTCTAAACATTATAGAGTCGGACGCGCGCTACACCGGGGCTGATTATATCGGAGCCGAACGGGCCACTAAGGCTCTCGTGGCCTGGAAACGCCCTCGCTAAACCTTCCGGCAATTACGATCACGTGACCGAAGGCTGTGTATTGTCAGGAGGCGCGGAGTTAGAAGGTCTGTTGCACTTGAGCAGGTAAAATCACTATGCAGTGGCCAGAGGCCTTAAGGAAAATAATATAGGAACCCTATATATTCCTACTACTTATAAGTAAACCCTCTAAATATTATTATATAAAGTCGGACGCGCGCTATACTAGGGCTAATTATATTAGAGCTAAATAGGCTACTAAGGCTCTTATAGCCTAGAAACGCCCTCGCTATACCTTTTAGTAAGGTGCTATAAAAGCTACTATATAAGATAACTTCTTAACCTAAAAGGTCGACCTTCTAGTAAGGTACTAAAGGTGCTATAAAAACTACTATATAAGAGGTAACTCCTTAACTAAAGAGGTCTTTCCTAAGAGGTTCTTATAGCTAGAAGTATAAGAAGCTCTGCTATTATAAGCAGGGCTTTATACCTCTACCTCTTCCTTACCTAACTTATAATAAATCCTTAACTATATTAGTACTAGACCCTATATATAAAAACGCTAAGCCTGCGCGAGGTACGCCCTTTAATACTAATAATATGCGAGAGCTTACTAGAGAGTTTAATATTAATATAATTAATAAAACCTACTCCTTTTTTAATTACTCTATTATATATAGAGAGCGTATTATTAATATAGCCCTTAAGAGGGCTCTTATTAATACCCCTAGAGGGGATACTCGCTATTATATTATAGCTAAGTAAGTAGACTTAGTAATAGAAGCTAGGTAAGTTATTATATACCCTATAGAGTAGCCCTTCTTTAAGTAGGTTCTCTATATTACTAAGGTAGAGGTAGCCTAGGTAGCCTAGGCCTATTAGGGGAACGTTAGTGAGTATAGCTTGCGCCGACTGCTTTAACACAGGGAGAGCGTTGCTAACGACGGCACAGCTGCGAAGGCGTTAGCTAACCCGATCGAACAAGAGAACTGCTAGCGGACGAAGCCGTGATAGAGGCGATATTAGCAGCAAATATATTAATTTAGATAGGTAGTATATTCCTCTATTTATAATTATGAAGGGTATATATTACCTTACTAGTGAGACTATAGAATTAGAACTAAACTAAGGGCATTTACTAGATACTTATTATTAACAGCTATAAGAGCTATTTATTAGCTAAATTTAATAATTACTATAAGTAGAATAATATTATAATAGTTATTATACCTATATGTTTATTATCTCTACTCTAGCTATTTAATATTACTCTTTATTTACCTCTAAAATATATATATAGTAATAAAATTAACCTCTTTATTTAAGCCTCTATAAACTATATTATTAAGTCTAAGTTCTTTATTACCTTCTATTAGGCTTATAATAAGGTTTTTAATAAAGAAAATATTAAACTTATATTCCTAAGTACTAGAATTTTACTATAGAATCTAGATTATATTATCTAAAAGCTTAATATATATTTATATATATTTATACCTCTTATAGCTAACTTTTTAATATTATTATCTTACTAGTTATAAATACTTTCTAACTTATAATAGACTATTTTATAATTTAACTTTATCAAAAGATAGATCTCTACTTATTAAAAAAGCTTATTAATACTAATTATTATTATAATTAAGTGATTATTTAAAGGTATATATATAATAATATACTGACTCACTTTTTAATTAATTAGCTTTATGTACTTAAGGATATAAATATAATATTTGTTAAATACTAAAAAGCTAAAACGATATAAATCTAGCTTAGAGGAGTACTTAGTATAGAGGATTATAAGGGTTTATTAAAAGAGAAATAAAAATATAAATATCTAATACCTTCAGAGGATAAGGAAGGGGGTTTATTAAAGAGAGCCTAGCTAGCTTAGAGATATTATAACATATATAATAAGACTAGATATAATATATAAACTTATTCTAAAGATATTTAATTATTAGGAGATTCTAATAGTAATAACTAATAGTAGATTTAATATATTATAATTCAGAAAGACTAGATATTATTATAGATATAGAAAAAGGTACGCGGCTAACTAATATACGTAGCTAACGGCCTCTAGCCACAGCATAGTGAATTTACCTGCTTAAGTGCAATAGACCTTCTAACTCCGCGCCTCCTAATAATATATAGCCTTCGGTCACGTGATCCTTTCCTAACTATAGCCGCACTTATACGTGCCTGCTAATAGCCTTATAATCTTTAACTTTATATTAATAATAACGTGGTTTTTAATTATTCAAACTACGAAACTATTAACTTTTCCTCTTACGCACTACCCGCGCTACTAATACCGCCTCTATTACCGCTTTATCTGCTAGTAGCTATGCTATCGTTAGTAACGCTCTCTCTATATTAAAGCAGTTAGTATAAGCTATACTTACTAATATTTAAGCCCTAAGGGGCCTAGGCTACCTCTGCCTTAATAATATAGAGGACCTGCTTAAAGAAGGGCTACTCTATAGGGTATATAATAGCTTACTTAGCTTCTACTACTAAGTCTACTTACTTAGCTATAATATAATAATAAATATCCCCTCTAGGGGTATTAATAAGAGCCCTCTTAAGGGCTATATTAATAATATACTTTCTATATATAATAGAGTAGTTAAAGAAGGAGTAGGTTTTATTAATTATATTAATACTAAACTCTCTAGTAAGCTCTTATATATTATTCGTCTTAAAGGGCGTATTTTATATAAGCTTAGCGTTTTTATATATAAGGTTTAGTACTAATATAGTTAAGGGATAAGGATAAGGAAGAGAGAGAGGTATAAAGCCCTGCTTATAGTAGTAGAGCTTCTTATACTTCTAGCTATAAGAACCTCTTAAGAAAGACCTCTTTAGTTAAGGAGTTACCTCTTATATAGTAGTATTTACTTTTAATACCTTACTAGAAGGTCGACCTTTTAGGTTAAGGAGTTATCTTATATAGTAGCTTTTATAGCACCTTGCTAGAAGGTTTAGAAAGGGTATTACTATAAGAGCCTTAGTAGCCCGTTTAGCTCTAATATAATTAGCCCTAGTATAGCGCGCGTCTAACTTTATATACGAGGGTTTACTTGCGAGTAGTAGGAACGTATAGGGTTTATATATTATTTTCCTTAACTAGTAGAGGGTATAAGTTAAAATACCTATATAGTATTTCCCGAATTATGCTTGTAAACGAGGTGAATTTATTATAGTCTTTTTGCGAAGGGGCTGCGGCGTAATTCAGAACTTAATACGTAGCTAACTAATAAACCACGTTATATAAAGAAATAATATAATAAAAAGTATAACTGTATTATATTTAAGCTAAGTAACTAGATATACCTAAAGAAAGGCTTAGGATATTAGCTAGTAGAATAATAAGATTTAAAATATAGCTACTAGTATATCCTATTTAAGGTTCTTAAATATATGAATAAGTTAGTATACTACCTTAATATTCTACTTAATATAAATATTTATTTATTTGTATCTATTACCTAATATATATTAATACTAGCCCCTAGTAGTAATCTATTTAATTACTAAAATACCTATAGGGAATCGATTAGAATTAAAGAATATAATAATATTTATTAGCTTAACGTATATAAGTATTTTAAGATTAGAATTATTCTTAAGAAATAAACTCTTATATAAAGAAAGATATAATATCGAGTTAAGTAGAAAGAATACTTATTAAGTTTGGAATTACGCCGCAGCCCCTTCGCAAAAAGCCTATAATTAATTCACCTAGTTTATAAGTATAATTCGGGAAACACTATATAGGTATTTTAACCTATACCCTCTACTAGAATATAGGAACCCTATATATTCCTACTACTCGTAAGCAAACCCTCTAAATATTACTATATAAAGTTAGACGCGCGCTACACTAGAGCTAATTATATTAGAGCTAAATAGGCTACTAAGGCTCTCGTAGTAACGCCCTCGCTAAACCTTCTAGTAAGGTAAAAGCTATTATATAAGATAACTCCTTAACTTAAAAAGTTAACCTTTTAATAAGATATTAAAAGTAAAAGCTACTATATAAGATAACTCCTTAACTTAAAAGGTTAACCTTCTAGTAAGGTATTATAAATATTATTATATAAGAGGTAACTCCTTAACTAAAGAGGTCTTTCCTAAGAGGTTCTTATAGCTAGAAGTATAAGAAGCTCTATAAGTAAGGCCTTATACCTCTCCCTCTTTTTTATCCTTATCCCTTAACTATATTAGTATTAAACCTTATATATAAAAATACTAAGCCTACGCGAGGTATACCCTTTAATACTAATAATATATAAGAGCTTATTATAAAGTTTAGTATTAATATAATTAATAAAACCCGCTCCTTCTTTAACTAGTCTATTATATATAGAGAGTATATTATTAATATAGCTCTTAAGAGGGCTCTTAGTAATACCCCTAGAGGGGATACTTACTATTATATTATAGCTAAGTAAATAGACTTAGTAGTAGAAGCTAGTTAGGTTATTATATACCCTATAGAATAGCCCTTCTTTAAGCAGGTCCTCTATATTATTAAGGTAGAGGTAGCCTAGGCCCCTTAGGGCTTAAACGTTAGTAAGTATAGCTTATACTAACTGCTTTAATATAGAGAGAGCGTTACTAACGATAGCATAGCTACGAAGGCGTTAGCTAACCTAATTAAATAAGAGGATAAAGATAGTAATAACTTCTAGTAGATAAAGTAGTAATAGAGGCGGTATTTAACGGCAGCGCGGGTAGTACGCAAGAGGAAAAGTCAATAGGTTTATAGTTTAAATAATTAAAAACTACGTTATTATCGATATAAAGTTAAAGATCGTGAGGCTATAGGTACGTATAAGTACATCTATAGTTAGGAGAGTTACAATTACATAACTAAAGGCTATATATTATCAGGAGGCGCTGAGTTAGAAGGTCTATTGCACTTAAGTAGGTAAAATCACTATGTAGTGGCCAGAGGCTAAAGAATACTTATAAATATATATTATTCAGATAAATAAAGATATTATAAGTAAAAAGAATTTATTACTATATTTAAAAGTAAGGAATAAGAGATAGAATAGCTCTATAGATAGGTATAAGCTTAAAGGCCTATTTACTTAGGTATTAAACTAATATTAAAACTTAGTAAAAGACTATAACTAAAGCGCTTAAGAGGAAGGCCTTAAAATAACCTAATAGAATAATATAGTATATATTATAAATAAGTAGCTTGAAAAATAATTAGATTCAAAAGAATATCCTAATTAAGGCCTTATTATAATATAAAGACGCTTAGCGCGCTTAGTATATCTAAGAGCTTTAGCTTAATAATAGTAATATTTTTATACCTTCTGTTAGGAAGGTTAATCTTTACCTTTTAGGAAGCTAGGCCTACCTAAGAAAAAACCTCTCTCTTATTACTATTAGCCCCTCTATATTAAAAGCTTAAATCTACTTGGTCTTTTTAAGAATTAAGCTAATTTATTCTAGGTTTAAATAAATATAGGTCTATATAGCTCTTTCTATTTACTAGCTCTTATTAGGGGCCCTTATATATATAGTAAGGCTCTAGCTAGTAGCTAGTAGGAATAAGTACTTATTAGTATACTTATACCCTTATTAAGGTTAAATAGAGTTAGATATAACTAGACTTTATAAGTAAAACCTTAAAATATAGTATAAGGCCCTTATTATTAAGGACTACTTTTAAGCTATAAGAGGCCTCCTTACTTATCTTCTTTATTAAGTTCGGAGTTACGCTATAGCCCCTTTATAAAAAGATTATAATAAATTTACCTAGTTTATAGGTATAACTTAAGAAATACTACATAGGTATTTTTACTTATACCCTCTACTAGTTAAGGAAAATAATATAAGAACCCTATATATTCCTACTTATAAGTAAACTCTTATATAAAGTTAGATATACTATACTGGGGCTAATTATATTAGAGCTAAACGGGCTATTGAGGCTCTTATAGCCTAGAAACGCTACTATATAAGAGATGCCTCCTTAACTAAAGAGGTCTTTCCTAAGAGGTTCTTATATCTAGAAGTATAAGAAGCTCTACTATTATAAGTAGGGCTTTATACCTTACCCTCTTCCTTATCTAACTTATAATAAATCCTTAAAGAAATTAATATTAAACCCTATATATAAAATTACTAAGCCTATATAAGGTATACCTTATAATATAATAAATATAGAAGAAATTACTAGAGAGTTTAGTATTAATATAATTAATAAAACCTACTTCTTTATTAACTATTTTATTATATATAGAGAGTATATTATTAATATAGCTCTTTAGAGAGCTCTTATTAGTACTCCTAGAGGGGATACTTATAATTATATTATAGCTAAGTAAGTAAACTTAGTAGTAGAAGCTAGGTAGGTTATTATATACCCTATAAAATAGCCCTTCTTTAAGTAGGTCCTCTATATTATTAAAGTAGAGGTAGCCTAGGCCTATAAGGGCTTAAACGTTAGTAAGTATAGCTTATACTAACTAATAGAGAGAGTATTACTAATTATAGCATAGCTATAAAGGCATTAGCTAACCCGATTAAATAAGAGGATAAAGATAGTAATAGCTAGAGGATAAAGTAGTAATATAGGTAGTATTAGGAGCGTAGGTAGTGCGCGAGAGGATAAGTTAATAGTTTTATAGTTTAAATAATTAAAAACCACGTTATTATTAATATAAAGTTAAAAATCGTGAGGCTATCTAGTAGGGTATATATAAGTATAGCTATAGTTAAGAGATAATTATATAACTAAAGGCTATATATATTATTAGGAGGCGCGGAGTTAGAAGGTCTATTATACTTAAGTAGGTAAAATTACTATATAGTAGCTAGAGGCTATAATATAAGTATTGAGTTCGGAATTACGCCGCAGCCCCTTTGCAAAAAGACTATAATAAATTCACCTAGTTTATAGGTATAATTCGGGAAATATTATATAAGTATTTTAACCTATACCCTCTACTAGTTAAGGAAAATAATATAAGAACCCTATATATTCCTACTACTTATAAGTAAACCCTTATATAAAGTTAGATACGCGCTACACTAGGGCTAATTATTTTAGAGCTAAACGGGCTACTAAGGCTCTTATAGCCTAGAAAAGCTACTATATAAGATAACTCCTTAACTTAAAAGGTTAACCTTTTAGTAAGGTATTATAAAAGCTACTATATAAGATAACTCCTTAACCTTAACCTTTTAATAAGGTATTATAAAAGCTACTATATAAGATAACTTCTTGACTAAAGATATCTTTCCTAAGAGGTTCTTATAGCTAGAAGCATAAGAAGCTCTACTATAAGTAGGGCCTTATACCTCTCCCTCTTCCTTATCCTTATCTAACTATAATAAATCCTTAACTACATTAATACTAAACCTTATATATAAAAGCGCTAAGCTTATATAAGGTATACCTTTTAATATGGCCTCTGGCCACTGCATAGTGATTTTACCTGCTCAAGTGCAACAGACCTTCTAACTCCGCGCCTCCTAATAATATATAGCCTTTAGTTACGTGATCGTAATTACTAACTACCTTTCCTAACTATAGCTATACTTATATATACCCTACTAGATAGCCTCACGACCTTTAACTTTATATTAATAATAACGTGGTTTTTAATTATTTAAACTATGAAACTATTAACTTTTCCTCTTATATACTACCCGCGCTGCTAATACTGCCTCTATTACCGCTTCGTCCGCTAGAAGTTATTATTATCTTTATCCTCTTATTCGATCGGGTTAGCTAATACCTTCGCAGCTATGCTATCGTTAGTAATACTCTCTCTATTAGTCGACGTAAGCCGTACTTACCGACGTTTGCTTAGGCTGCCTAGGCTACCTCTACCTTAGTAATATAGAGGACCTACTTAAAGAAGGGCTACTCTATAGGGTATATAATAACCTATAAGCTTCTACTACTAAGTTTACTTACTTAGCTCTAATATTATTATACCTTATAGAGTCCCCTATAGGGGTATTAAAATAAGCCCTCTTAAGGGCTATACTAATAATATACTCTCTATATATAGCAAAGTAGTTAATAAAAGAGCAGGTTTTATTAATTATATTAAGGCTAAACTCTCTAGTAACCCCCTCTATATTATTTATACTAAAGGGTATACCTCGCTTAAGCTTAGTATATTTATATATAGGGTTTAGTATTAATATAGTTAAGGGATAAGGATAAGGAAGAGGGAGAGATATAAAGCCCTACTTATAGTAAAGCTTCTTATACTTCTAGCTATAAGAACCTCTTAGGAAAGACCTCTTTAGTTAAGGAGTTACCTCTTATATAGTAATATTTATAATATCTTACTAAAAGGTTAACCTTTTAGGTTAAGGAGTTATCTTATATAATAGCTTTTACTTTTAATACCTTACTAGAAGGTTAACCTTTTAGGTTAAGGAGTTATCTTATATAGTAGCTTTTACCTTACTAGAAGGTTTAGTAAGGGTATTACTATAAGAGCCTTAGTAGCTTATTTAGCTCTAATATAATTAGCCCTAGTATAGCGCGTATCTAACTTTATATAAGGGTTTACTTATAAGTAGTAGGAACGTATAGGGTTCCTATATTATTTTCTTTAACTAGTAGAGGGTATAGGTTAAAATACTTATATAATATTTCCCGAATTATGCTTGCGAACTAGGTGAATTTATTATAGTCTTTTTGCGAAGGGGCTGCGGCGTAATTCCGAACTTAATACCTTTTAATATTAATAATATAAAAGAGCTTACTAGAGAGTTTAATTTTAATATACTTAATGAAACTCGCTCCTTTTTTAATTATTCTATTATATATAAAGAGTATATTATTCATATAGCCCTTAAGAGGGCTCTTATTAATCCCCCTAGAGGAAATACTTATTATTATATTATAGCTAAGTAAGTAGACTTAGTAGTAGAAGCTAGGCGGGTTATTATATACCCTATAAAGTAGCCCTTCTTCAAGGAGGTCCTCTATACTATTAAGGTAGAGGTAGCCTAGGCCCCTTAGGGCAATATTAGTAAGTCCGGCTTATGCTAAGTAATAGAGAGAGCGTTACTAATAATAGCATAGCTAGCGGATAAAGCGGTAATAGAGGTAGTATTAGTAGCGCGGGTAGTGCGCGAGAAGATAAGTTAATAGTTTTATAGTCTGCTTTTAAATAATTAAAAACTATATTATTATTAATACAAAGTTAAAAATCGTGAGGCTATCTAGTATAATAGGTATATATAAGTATAGCTATAGTTAGAAAAGGTAGTTAGTAATTACGATCACGTGACTAAAGGCTATATATTATTAGGAGGCGCGGAGTTAGAAGGTCTATTATACTTAAGTAGGTAAAATCACTATGCAGTAGCTAGAGGCTATAATATAAGTATTAAATAGCTCCTAAATATTGCTAAAGAGAATAATAATATTAGGGAAGAATATATTTATATTCTAAAGTATAATAAAGCTACTACTTCCACTTAAGTATACTCTTATTAATATATAATACTAAGATATATAAGAATATAGACTTAGGGAATTAGAACTAAGGTTATATATATATATATATATATTAGTATTAGCTCATTACTTTTAATTAAGGATAAAAATTATATATATTATATTATATATTATAAATAATATATCTCTCTTCTTATATAAGTAATTAATACTAAATACACTAAAGGCGTTAGCCTTCTTTAGGGCCTATATTATTAAAAGCGTAGTTAACCCGCTTAAGGGGGCTTAATATATTAGATATACTAAATATACCTAAATATAGTAAACCTCTTTAAGGAGGGGTTTATTGCCTTTAAGGAGATAACCTTTAAAATTATAGATTTTTTACCCTTATTTTTCGCCTACTATGTGGACTATATTAATAAGACTATTAATTATTAAAATTATATAGTATAGGGTATAGAAAAATAACTAATACATTAATGTATAACTTTTTCAAAACTCTGCATATGGATCCGAGCGGAATTTACGCTTAAAACTAGCTACTACTGATGTCGCCCGATTTGGCTGGATTTACTGCTGCTTTTGCGCGCATGTTACGCCCTACCGCAAGGGGTCGATTTAATAACAGGGATACGGCGACTTTGCCTCTGGCAGCAGACCCTCCTAACCTAAAAACAGCTTCACGTGTCGCCATCGTTGTTAAGCGGAGGTGGGCAGATGACCAAACTGCCCAACGCCAACATCAACGCCAACCCTATCATCGTTTGCAATCGTAAACAGCCACTATTGACAGCACTAGACATGCGACCATCGTGCATCACCACCAACCACACCACACGGAGCCCAGTCTCAAAACGTATTAGAACTTATCTTAAACTGCTCTACCACCCGGTACTGCGACAACCAGTACCGACTGCCTGAGTCCGATCCGCCTTGCTCGTCCATTCCATAAGACAAACCATCCCCCATGGGTTACTCGTGCCACATTACTGGTTTGACATTCGACCGTGAATTCTTACTGTTTTTCATGGGACGATGCGTGTGTGATTTCATTCCAATCTCATCGCACGCTGGTCCCTGCCTTTTCCTACAACGTCGCAAGTTCGCGCTTCGTCCGGTCTTGACCGCCATCACATCCACGATCTGAACCACCGCAGCAGCAGCCCGACTGCATCTGACATGTCGTCCATAAGTTCGTTGCTGTCGGCAACGGCAACGTCTTCAGTCGCACAGACTTCCACCGGAGGCAACAGAGCCACCCCCCAAGGCGGTGTCATTGAGGGTGCGAACCCATCGCACTACAATCCGAAAGATCCGATTACCATCTTCATCATTCAGGTTCGTTCTCGTACGTGCCCGGCCTGCGTGGACTGTATCCGGGTACTAATATGGCCTATGCTTCCAGGCCGGTTTGATTATCATCGTCTGTCACATTCTTCACTGGCCATTATCCCGAATTCGACAGCCTAGGGTGATTGCGGAGGTTATTGGTGGCATCGTTCTTGGTCCCTCTGTCATGGGCCGCATTCCCGGCTTCAAGAATGCCATCTTTCCAGCGGACTCAATCCCAAACTTGACACTCGTCGCCAATCTCGGCCTGGTACTCTACCTTTTCCTCATCGGTCTGGAGACTGACGTAGGCTTCCTCGTAAGCAACTGGCGGGTAGCAACCTCAGTCGCTTTCGCTGGATTAGCTCTACCTTTTGCTTTGGGATGCGCTCTTGCCTGGGGTCTGTATAACCAGTTCTCATCCGATGAGGGTGTTGCGCATATTGACTTCAGCATCTTCATGCTCTTCATCGGTGTTGCAATTGCAATTACGGTGCATAACTCTCTCGCGTTGTCATAAGCCGGTGCAACCACTAACAACCTTGCTTAGGCCTTTCCCGTACTCTGCAGAATCCTAACGGAACTGAAGCTGCTCGACACCACTGTCGGCGTTATAGTTCTTTCCGCTGGAGTAGCTAACGATGTTATCGGTAAGTTGCGATGTTGTGCTTCTGTCTGGAACTCAGATCTAACAGCGCGTCCTCAGGCTGGATTCTTCTCGCCCTTTGCGTTGCCCTTGCAAACGCAGGAACCGGACTTGCGGCTTTGTGGATTTTTCTGGCTTGCACCGGCTACACCCTGTTCCTCTTCTACGCTGTTAAGCCTGTCCTCGGTTGGGTCTTGCGCCGGACAGGCAGCATCGAAAAGGGGCCTTCGCAAAGCATGATTGCGCTGATTCTGCTTGTTGCGCTTACTTCAGCCTTCTTCACAGGCATTATTGGTGTGCATGCCATCTTCGGAGGCTTCCTGGTTGGTTTGATTTTGCCGCGAGACAATGGATTCGCGATCAAGGTCACTGAAAAGCTCGAGGACTTGATCGGCGCTCTGTTCTTGCCTCTGTACTTCACACTATCTGGCCTGAACACCAATCTGGGGCTTCTGGACAGCGGCATTACCTGGGGCTACGTATTCGCCGTCACATTCACCGCCTTCTTCACCAAAATCATAGGCGCTACGCTTGCAGCGCGGTTGAATGGCCTGGTCTGGAGAGAATCCTTCTCCATCGGAGCCTTGATGAGTTGCAAAGGTCTCGTCGAGCTGATAGTTTTGGTAAGTTCTTTTGTATTGCTCGCGTTTATACATCGGAAAAACGCGTCTGGTCTTCATACTTCTCCTGCTAATTGGTCATGTCAGAATATCGGTCTCCAAGCCAAAATCTTGAGTACGAGGACCTTCACCATCTTCGTCGTCATGGCCCTCCTCACCACTTTCTCCACGACGCCGCTGACTGCGTACCTTTACCCTCCTTGGTACCAAAAGAAGCTCGAGGCGTGGAAGCGTGGCGAGATTGACTGGGAGTCGGGAGAACCCATCACTGGCACCAGTACCGGCGACGATATGGACACAGTCAAGCCTGCCAATGACCGAGTTCGACGCATGCTGGTGTATCTTCGCCTGGACAACATGCCCGCGATGCTCAACCTGGTTTCTCTGTTTGGGAAGCAGACTACGTCTGTTTCCGTGTCCAGCGCCGATGAAAAGGGCAGCCATCACGCCTATACCCCCGTGACCGCGTCATCATTGAGGGACTCACAAGTCGTGCGAGCTCACGGTTTCCGGTTGCTGCACCTGACGGATCGTGATTCTTCGGTCATGACGGTTTCTCAAGTCGCAGAGTTCACTCGCAACGACCCAGTTGTCAACATCTTCCGCACCGCTGGTCAATTCCTCAAAGTCGCCGTGTCTGGCGAGGTTTCCATCATGCCGGAGACTCGCTTCGCAGAAGCACTTCTCTCAAAGTCATCGGATATCTCATCAGATCTCCTGCTCGTCCCGTGGAGTGAAAGCGGCAGCCTAGTCGACTCGCAAGTTCTGTCGGCTGATAGCGCCATCTACAAGCTGGGAGCAGCATACACTGGATTCGCCAAGTCACTTCTCGCCTCGACGAATCACAACATTGGGATTTTCTTTCCCAACATGGCTTCCTCGTCGGCAGAGTCCGCTCCAGAGCGCAACAGGCTCATGCGTGCCTACTCTTTCAGTGACATCCACCACGATATACCATCGATTCCCGTTACAAACAAGTCTCACCACATCTTTCTCCCCTACTTCGGTGGCAATGACGACAGGCTCGCACTCATGTTGGTGCTACAGCTTTGTGAGAAGCAGAATGCTACAGCAACGATAGTCCACTTTGCCTCGGGACAAGAAACAGATGCTTCGCGCCATGAGGCCGACTACTTCGGCTTCATCTCGACTCACTTGCCAGCTGTTGTGGGATTGCGGGTCAAGTTCGAGACGTCTTCCGCCAGCAATCCCGTCGACGCTGCTCTGAGCCAAGCTTCAGCGGGGATTCGCACCGACACACGGGACGTCACATGGCACAACCTGGTCATATTGGGACGCCGTGTCGGCGCTGGCCCTATTGAAGGCAACACATATGCGAATCTATCGGGTGATGTCGAGGAGTGCTTCGGGCTAGCCGCTGGTGTCTTCATCGCATCTGGCGTCAAAGCGGATCTGCTAGTTGTCCAGGCCAAGGCCTAATGCTGTTTCCTCGGAGTTGATGGTCTGTCCATCTGATTGTATGTCTATCGCTGGAAGTCACTAGTCTGTTTAAGCCGTTGACCGTGCAAGATATGGGTCCAAACTTTGGTCATGTCTGCTACACTATCCAGTATCGCCCAGGTGACAAGCTCTGACGTCTGGCTGTACGTGATGACTATGAGCAATACCCCGTCGAGAGATGGAATATAGATTCATGATATATGCGGATTCGTAAATTCCAAGTTCTTGCACGCGCGCCCCTATTGAGAACGGACAAGCTCCTGTACCCACATTCGTTGCAGCTTGTTCATATACTTTGCCCTCCCATGGGTGGTGGCATATATGCCTTTGTATAACCCTGCCCTCTAACGTTATCATGAACTGTCATGTGTAGTCATTCTTTGGTACGAAAATTTTCGTGATTTACGGAGAGAAGTAACGTCCCGATATGCCAATCACCAAACGCCATAACATGAGAATGCCGAGTCCCAAAGGCCGCAAGAAAAAAAGACGAGAAGCCCTTAAGTTCATCCAATGCTTTGTAACGTTTCTGTCATCATCGTCGTCTGCGGCCACTGCTTTCTCTGCCACCACTTCCGGTGCGTTGGTTGACGTTGTTGACCGCCGGCGTCATGACAAAGTTGCGGAGACCCATCTCGGCAGCCTGTCGCAGAGCTTGATGCCGCATGCCACCCTTCATGCCCGTGGCCTTGTGGCCAACGAAGGTGTCCACCAAGGCGGCTCCAAGAGCAGCAGTAGCAACGCGACCTCCCTTCTCGCCGATCCACGGCCCAGGATCATTACGCGCTTGGTAGGCCGCCTGACTTCCGACACGAAAAGCAGTCTGGGCAGCCTCGCCTAGGGCGGCGTACCCAAAGGCACTCTTGGCTCTTGGACGGGCTCCGGCAGGACCGCCTTTCATAGCAGTACTCCTAGGCAGGGACCGACCTCTGCCAGATCTTTCCCTAGTGGGTTGTTCAAAACGGCTGGGCGAGTTATTCCTGTGGTGACCGCGGCCTTGAGGGACATAATCCCTCGGGGTGGAGCGAGGTTCGACTTCATAGTCGGGGTACCGGGAGCGATGTGATTCGCCGACGCCACGAGGAACGTCGCCATCGTAATCGACATTTCGTGATCTTCGCCTGTTGCTGATACGAGGTTCCGCGTCGTAGTCGGCGTAGTGCGAGCGCCTTCTGTCACGCGGACGCGGTTCCGGGTCGTACTCGGGGTATTTGGAGCGCCTCGTTTCACTTGTTCGAGGTGGATGGTAGGCGTGCTGACGCTCCCGACCGCGGCGAGAGGCGGGCGCGTACGCATCAAAGTCGTCGCGGTCTCCGGCAGCGCGGTACGGACCGCTGGCCGAAAAACCGTGGCTTCGAGCGCGCCTGGGATAGGCAGTTTCGTCATCGTAGGCGCGGTCCTTTGGACCTTTGCGCCCCAGCCTTGGTTCTATCGGAGATGGATAGTCATCCGGACCAAAGTCCTCGCGCACCGTTCGATGCTTGCGACTTTCGCGCGACTCTTTCTTTGGTTTCTGGTCTCGGTCGTAGATATCTTGGGCGACAGGTGGGCTAGCGGGCTCTGATCTGCCGCGACGACGAGATCCTGGGCTGCGGCCGCGAGGAGGATATGGGTCGTCGTAGCGTGCAGGAGAACGGTCATGCTGGTATCCGTAAGGCTGGTAAGGAACATCCAGATCGATGTCGGTTCCTCGACGGTGAGGACGTCCCATTCTTTTTCAGGATCGCCGAGTGTGTAGTCTCGAAGGAGATGGAGCGGCACGGAGGGGAGATCGGAGGTTGGGTGTAGTGCGGTATTGAGAAGAAAGACTGCCAGTGGCTTTGAAGGCCAGGGTCAAAGCATTAGTATGCTGGGAGGAGCACAGAGAGAGAAACACTATGAGAAGAGGTAGGAGCTCGGGGGGTTGGTATTTAATGGTGTGTGAATCACAAGGAAGAGGTAGAGGCAGCCATGATCGGAGTTGGAAGTGATGGATGTGTTGTCTGTGCTCGCTGGGTGTTGGATCAATAGTCGACGTAAGGTAAGGTGGGCAAAGGGGGTTGAAGGCTTCGGGTCGGGTCTTGTACGGAGATAGCAGTTAGCAAATTGGAAGACCCGACGATATTAGCGCATGGTGAGGTGGTCCATGAGATGAATGAAGCCAACGCAATGCCGTAAGACAGGACTGGACCACATCAGAGACGGCCAGGCGAGAACGACATCAGACCGGATGGGTTTGAAGGATAGCGTCACGCGGAGGCGATCGGCTGACCGCTGTCGTTTTGCGGGGGTTTGCGGATCGTTATGGGTCGGCCACCCCACTAGAGAGCACAGATGCCTCCAGTCTTGGTCCAGTCAGAATCTTGGTATCTCTACCGGAAGGTGTGGTTGGGCTGGGGCTCTTTCCTGTCCTTCGCCTCAGTGGGGAGAGTTCCTTCCCTTTCAGCTGAGGTGCTCCGAAAATGCTGCACCTTTTTTTTTCTCCCCTCCCCCCCCCCCTAGGTTCGTAGGCACTATCAATTCCTTAAGGTACCTCAACTTTCTGCTCCTTCTTCTCATTCTCGCCTCTTTCCAGGCTACGCTCACACTTATACTTCCGCTAGTCGACCGTTAGCCCGTCACCTTATTCTCGGCGATTTGGAGAAATTTGGTGCAGGATGGTGTTGCAGAAAGTCTACGTCGTTGAAGAGTGGCTAGCAACAGCAGCCCCAGTCAGTTCTCGCGATAGAGTATGCAGGGTCCAGCTTGTGACGTCACATGAGGTTAGAATCTCGACGAGGGCGGAGAGGGCGAGACCACTATCAAATCGACCCCTTTAGCGTGCGCAGTAGGGGCGTAATATACGCACAAAAGCAGTAGTAAATCTAGCTAAATCAAGCTGTCAAATCGACCCCCTGGGCGCGCGCGGTAGAGCATAATATGCGCGCAAAAGCAGCGCGAAATCCAGCTAAATCAGGCGATAGCTATATTAGCTAGTTTTAAGCATAAATTCCGCTTAGATATATATATAGAGTTTTTAAGATAGTTATGTATTAATTTTTAGTTACTTTTATATCTTATATTATATAATTGAATAATTAATAGTCTAATTTTTATATATAATACTGATTGAAGCTATCTAAATAAATCTATAGTATTAAATTTACTTATATATAATTAATATATAAACCTATAATAAGCCTATACTTATTAATACCTCTACAGCCTCTAGAGCCTCTAGCTTCTTATGAAGATTATATAATCTAAGTAATTAGCCCTACTAATAGGATTAAAACTAATATAAGCTTAAATTGATAAAATTATAAGAATATATTAACTCAGATAATATTAAGAAAAAGGATCTTAAGATTATCTTAGAAACCCCTTTAATAAAGCTAAAGTTTTAAAACTATTTCTAAGAAGCTAATTTCTTAATAATAAATACCTACTCTAGTAATATAGAAGTATTATTAACTCTTATATAAATAATTACTTAGGGGGACTTAGGATAAATCTCCTCTATTAGGTCTAAGCTAGCTAGATTGTTTAATAATTTAATAAAATAAGACTAATATACATATATTATATATATAATAATATATAAGAATAAAATAAAGGAGATTAAAGAGTTATGTAAGGTTATAATCTAGTTTAAAAACTATATTTGAGAGATAATCTATCCTAAGTCTTATTAAATTTATTTTATCTTAGAGAACTTAATTACTAAAGGTATTATTTAATTAAGAGTAAGAATAGGGATTAATAAGATTTATTAACTTAAAGCTATTAGAGAGATATATATTAAAATCCTTTCAATTCCTTATAAAGAGAAGATTAGGATATAGAAAGTAACCTCTAAATAGATTATAAGATATACAATAGCTATATTAAAGCTAAGAGCTATTAAAGTAATAGAGGGTAGTAATAAGTTAGAATAGTTTAATAACTTTATTTATATTATATACTAAACGCCCCTTATATTATAAGTAATAATATATAAGTTAATCTATAAGAAGGATATTAATAATAGAACTTTAAAGTTATTTAATGTTATTAAAAGTATATATAGAGAGATCTCTTATATAGTTAATTTAGTAAGCTCTAAGTTAAATATTACTGGGGAGCGCTAGCTATAGCTAGCTCTAAGGAGAATACTTGTATTAGCAAGGTTATACTATATATAGAATAAGTCTAATTAGTAATACTATATATTCTACTCTCTATACTAGGGAGTGCTAGCTATTAGCTCTTTTAATAAGATATTAACTATAATATCTAGTATTTAATATAAGTAAATAGTATAATAATCTCTTTATATAGTAGTCTCCTCTTAATATATAGTCTTTTATATACCTCCTATTCTTATTAGAGGTATATATTCTAATAGAGATAATAAAGGATAAGAGGTAAGTATACTATAAGCTATTGAGTTCGGAATTACGCCGCAGCCCCTTCGCAAAAAGACTATAATAAATTCACCTAGTTTATAAGTATAATTCGGGAAATATTATATAGGTATTTTAACTTATACCCTCTACTAGTTAAGGAAAATAATATAAGAACCCTATACGTTCTTATTACTTATAAGTAAACCCTTATATAAAGTCGGATACGCGCTATACTAGGGCTAATTATATTAGAGCTAAATAAGCTACTAAGGCTCTTATAGTAACACCCTTGCTAAACCTTCTAATAAAGTGCTATAAAAGCTACTATATAAGATAAATCCTTAACCTAAAAGGTTAACCTTTTAGTAAGGTATTAAGAGTACTATAAATACTATTATATAAGAGGTAGCTCCTTAACTAAAGAGGTCTTTCTTAGGAGGTTCTTATAGCTAGAAGTATAAGAAGCTCTACTACTACGAGTAGGGCTTTATACCTCTCCCTCTTCCTTATCCTTATCCCTTAATCAGATTAATACTAAACCCTATATATAAATACGCTAAGCCTAAGCGAGGCACGCCCTTTAGTATAAATAATATAGAGGGGGTTACTAGAGAGTTTAGCTTTAATATAATTAATAAAACCCGCTCCCTTATTAACTACTCTACTATTGAGTTCGGAATTACGCCGCAGCCCCTTCGCAAAAAGACTATAACAAATTCACCTAGTTCGTAGGTATAATTTAGGAAATACTATATAAGTATTTTAACCTATACCCTCTACTAGTTAAGGAAAATAATATAGGAACCCTATATATTCCTATTACTTATAAGTAAACCCTTATATAAAGTTAGACGCGCGCTATACTAGGGCTAATTATATTAGAGCTAAACGGGCTACTAAGGCTCTTATAGCCTAGAAACGCCCTTACTAAACCTTCTAGTAAGGTAAAAGCTACTATATAAGATAACTTCTTAACCTAAAAGGTCGACCTTCTAGTAAGGTGCTAAAGGTAAACGCTACTATATGAGAGGTAACTCCTTAACTAAAGAGGTCTTTCCTAAGAGGTTCTCACAGCTAGAGGCATAAGAAGTTAACTACTCTACTATATATAGAGAGCGTATTATTAATATAGCCCTTATAAGGGCTTATTTTAATACCCCTATAGGGGACTCTATAAGGCGTAATAATATTAGAGCTAAGTAAGTAAACTTAGTAATAGAAGTTTAGTAGGTTAATATATACCCTATAGAGTAGCCCTTCTTTAAGTAAGTCCTTTATATTACTAAGGTAGAGGTAGCCTAGGTAGCCTAGGCGAACGTTAGTAAGTATAGCTTATGCTAACTAATAAAGAGAGCGTTACTAATAACGGTATAGCTGCGAAGGCGTTAGCTAACCCGATTAAATAAGAGGACTACTAGCGGACGAAGTAGTAATAGAGGCGGTATTTAATAGCAGCGCGGGTAGTGCGCGAGAGGATAAGTTAATAGTTTCGTAGTTTAAATAATTAAAAACCACGTTATTATTAATATAAAGTTAAAGATCGTGAGGCTATAGGTATATATAAGTATAGCTATAGTTAGGAAAGGATCACGTGACCGAAGGCTATATATTATCAGGAGGCGCGGAGTTAGAAGGTCTATTGCACTTAAGTAAGTAAAATCACTATGCAGTGGCCAGAGGCCGCCCTTAAGGGTTATAAAGGATAATATAATAGCCTACGAGGCTTGGAAATATCTTAAAGACCTATATAAGCCTTTAGGGCTTACTAACGAGTTCCCAACTTATAAAGAGTTATTTAATACTACTTTAAGTAATTTTAACTCCACAGAAGAATATATAAATAAAATAAAGGAACTTATAGATAACCTAGTATATAATAAACTTAAATTACCTAACTAGGTAATTATATTATATATATTAAATAGCCTAGATAAAGAGTATAATTGTTTTATAACTACTATTACTTAAGGTCTTAGAGCTAATAAGGATACCTATATGCTTAATAATCTATTCTCTAACTTATTAGACGAATTAAGATATAAGGGTAAAGTAGTAAGTTTTACTACTAATAAGAATAAGAATAAAAATAAAAATAAGGTTATTAAAAAGCCTTAGAAAAACTAAAAAGGTCTATATTATAAGAATTATAAGAGGACTAGCTATACTAAGGATAACTATGCCTTTCTATACCCTAAAATAGCCCTAGTATAGTGGAATAAATCTAATAATAAGAATAATAAAAACAATAATAAATATAAAAGACCTTCTACTTCTATTACTAGTAAGGAAGTTAATATAGCTACCTTAAAGGTTTTAGAAGAAATAGAAGACGAAAATAATAACAAAACTTTAATAACCCCCTATATATCTATAGATTAACCTATTAATCAAAACGAAGATTCTATAGATCTTAACAACTCTAATAAAGATTAAGAGTCAAAAAACGTAAATATATCGTATAATAATTCTTATAATAATAATATAACTAATAATATAATCTTAGGTACTTTGATCTAATAGAGTATTTTAACTAAGGAAAAGGGCTTAGGATCAAGGCGTTATAACTAGATTAATACTATATTTTATATTAATACTACTACTATTAATATAGTTAAGAATCATACTCTTTTCTAAAATAAGAAATAAATTAATACCTCTATAACATAAGGCAAAGCGAATTAGCTTACTTTAAATATATGGGGAGATTTAGATATTTTCCCTAATAATAATAAAATAATATTAGAGCACGTCCATTATATACCAGAACTAGGTATTAATTTACTTAGTTAAAGTCGTCTTAATAATATAGGTATAGCCTCTATTATATAGCAGAAACCTATGTTATATAATATATATAAAGATTATATTATAGCTATAGGCTATAAGCTTAATAACCTCTATCTCTTTAAAGTACCCTTGAATTAGGGTTATAAAGCCCCCTTAAAGAGGAATAATAATAATTAAGTTCGGAATTACGCCGCAGCCCCTTCGCAAAAAGACTATAACAAATTCACAAAGTTTATAAGCATAATATAGGAAATACTATATAGGTATTTTAACTTATACCCTCTACTAGTTAAGGAAAATAATATAAGAACCCTATATATTCCTATTACTTATAAGTAAACCCTCGAAATATTACTATATAAAGTTAGACGCGCGCCGCACTAGGGCTAATTATATTAGAGCTAAACGGGCTACTAAGGCTCTTATAGCCTAGAAAAGCCACTATATAAAATAACTCCTTAACCTAAAAGGTCGACCTTTAAGCAAGGTATTAAAAGTAAAAGCTACTATATAAGATAACTTCTTAACCTAAAAGGTTAACCTTCTAGTAAGGTATTAAAAGTATTATAAATACTATTATATAAGAGGTAACTCCTTAACTAAAGAGGTCTTTCCTAAGAGGTTCTTATAGCTAGAAGTATAAGAAGCTCTACTATAAGTAGGGCCTTATACCTCTCCCTCTTCTATCCTTATCCCTTAACTATATTAGCACTAGACCCCGTATATAAGTACGCTAAGCCTAAGCGAGGTATACTTTTTAATATAAATAATATAGAGGGGATTACTAGAGAGTTTAGCCTTAATATAATTAATAAAACCCGCTCCTTTATTAACTACTCTATTATATATAGAGAGTATATTATTAGCATAGCCCTTAAGAGGGCTTACCTTTATACCCTTATAGAGGACTCTATAAGGTATAATAGCATTAGAGCTTAGTAAATAAACTTAGTAGCAGAAGTTTAGCAGGTCGTTACGCACCCTATAGAGTAGCCCTTCTTCGAGCAGGTCCTCCGCATTGCTAGAATAATAATAATAATAACCTACTCTATACGCAATCTATTGAGCTCGGAATTACGCCGCAGCCCCTTTGCAAAAAGACTATAACAAATTTACCTAGTTTGCAGGTATAATTCGGGAAATACTATATAGGTATTTTAACTTATACCCTCTATTAGTTAAGGAAAATAATATAAGAACCCTATATATTCCTACTACTCGTAAGTAAACCCTTATATAAAGTCAGATACGTACTATACTAGGGCTAATTATATTAGAGCTAAATAAGCTACTAAGGCTCTCGTAGTAATACCCTCGCTAAACCTTCTAGCAAGGTGCTATAAAAGCTATTATATAAGATAACTCCTTAACCTAAAAGGTCGACCTTCTAGTAAGGTACTAAAAGTACTACGAACGCTACTATATAAGAGGTAACTCCTTAACTAAAGAGGTCTTTCCTAAGAGGTTCTTATAGCTAGAAGTATAAGAAGCTCTGCTATAAGCAGGGCTTTTTACCTCTCCCTTATTTTTATCCTTATCCCTTAACTATATTAATACTAAACCCTATATATAAATATACTAAGCTTAAGCGAGGTATACCCTTTAGTATAAATAATATAGAGGGGATTACTAGAGAGTTTAGCCTTAATATAATTAATAAAACCCGCTCCTTTATTAACTACTCTACTATATATAGAGAGCGTATTATTAATATAGCCCTTAAGAGGGCTTACCTTAATACCCCTATAGGGGACTCTATAAGGCGTAATAGTATTAAAGCTAAGTAAATAAACTTAGTAGTAGAAGTTTAGTAGGTTATTACGCACCCTATAGAGTAGCCCTTCTTCGAGTAGGTCCTCTATATTACTAAGGCAGAGGCAGCCTAGGTAGCCTAGGTATTAGTAAGTATAGCTTATGCTAACTAATAGAGAGAGCGTTGCTAACGACGGCATAGTAAAGATAGTAATAACTTCTAGCGGATAAAGCGGTAATAGAGGCGGTATTAGCAGCGCGGGTAGTGCGCGAGAGGAAAAGTTAATAGTTTTATAGTTTAAATAATTAAAAACTAGATTATTAATTAAAAGTTAAAGATCGTAAGGCTATAGGCACGTATAAGTATAGCTATAGTTAGGAGAGGTGGTTAGCAATTACGATCACGTGACTGAAGGCTATGTATTGTTAGGAGGCGCGGAGTTAGAAGGTCTATTATACTTAAGTAGGTAAAATCACTATGCAGTGGCCAGAGGCTATACGCAATCTATAACTAATAATAATAGCAAAGATCTATATAAACTATAGTATAATTATTTAGGTTATATAAGCTATAAATATCTTAAAGATCTTTTAGATAAAACTGAAATAAATAATAACCTTATAAATAAGTCTAAAAATAACGCTATAAATATAATAGATCTTCTACCTTATGAAGCCTGCCTTAAGGGTATGTTTATTACTAAGGTAAATAAAAAATCAATATATAATAAAGATCTAGATTATTTAGATTATATAGCCTTAGATCGGCCTCTGGCCACTGCATAGTGATTTTACCTGCTTAAGTGCAATAGACCTTCTAACTCCGCGCCTCCTGATAATACATAGCCTTCGGTTACGTGATCTTGCTGACTACCTTTCCTAACCATAGCCGCACTTATATATGCCCGTCAATAGCCTCACGATCTTTAACTTTATATCGATAATAACGTGGTTTTTGATTATTCAAACTACGAAACTATCGACTTTTCCTCTCGCGCACTACCTACGCCGCCGTTGCGAGCTCTCGCGCGTTGTTAGCATTGAAGGGCGTGCCTCGCGCGGGCTTGGCGTTTTTATATGCGGGGTCTAGTGCCGATATAGTTAAGGGATAAGGAAGAGGGAGAGGTATAAGGCCCTGCTCGTAGTAGCAGAGCTTCTTATGCTTCTAGCTATAAGAACCTCTTAGGAAAGACCTCTTTAGTTAAGGAGTTACCTCTTATATAGTAGCGTTTACCTTTAGTACCTTGCTAGAAGGTCGACCTTTTGGGTTAAGAAGTTATCTCATATAGTAGCTTTTACCTTACTAGAAGGTTTAGCGAGGGCGTTACTACGAGAGCCTTAGTAGCCCGTTTAGCTCTAATATAATTAGCCCTAGTGTGGCGCGCGTCTGACTCTATATAATAATATTCAGAGGGTTTGCTTACGAGTAGTAGGAATATATAGGGTTCCTATATTATTTTCCTTAACTAGTAGAGGGTATAAGTTAAAATACCTATATAGTATTTCCCGAATTATACCTATGAACTAGGTGAATTTATTATAGTCTTTTTGCGAAGGGGCTACGGCGTAATTCCGAGCTTAATAGCCTTAGATCTTTATAAACCTATAAGTCCTAAAACCTATAATTACTATAGATAGTTTATAATATTTATTAATAAATATACCTGCTTTATATAGGGAAAGCTATTATAATATAAAATAGTAGAGTCTATTACTAAAGCCTTTAATAGATTTAAGACTTAATTTAATAATAAAAACAATAATAAATATATTAGAGAATCTAATATAGATAGTAGATTAGAATTCACTAATAAACGTATTGAAACTATATATATTAATAGTAGTATTATCTATAATATCAGACCGCTATATACTTATAAACTAAACGGATTAATAGAGCATATTATATATACTATTATTAATAATACTAGGGCTATTTTATATAACTCTAGTCTACCCTTGAACCTATAGGGTAAAGTAGTCCTTGCTTTAATATATCTATATAATAGATCCCCTTATAAGGCTCTTAAATATAAACCTCCTTTTGAGTTAAAAATAAACAAAAGCCTAATATAAATAATATAAGGGTATAGGGTAGTTTATACTACTATAAAAGTCATAATCCGTTAATAAATAAGCTTAACCCTAGAGCTTTAAAAGGAGCTATTATTAGTTATAGCTCTAATAGTTATAAGGTTCATAATATTAATAATAAAAAGGTATAATAGTCGAGAGACGTTATTATATTAGAAAACCCCTTAATTACTCAAGAGAAAGAGTTACCTATATATATTAAATTCTAATAATAATAATACTAAGATATCTCCCCCATATCCTGGTAATAACTCCTTACTAAATCTAACTATTGAGGCTAGTATTAATAATAATAATAATAATAACAATAATAATAACAATAATAATCATAACAATATAACTAATAATAATAATAACAATAATAATCATAACAATACAACTAATAATAATACTAGCAATAACTAGTTATCTAACGTTCGAGAGGATAACTATAAATTGCTATCTAGACAAGCTTCGGGTAGTAATTCAGAGAGTACTACTATTAGTAATAATAGTAAACATAATTCTAAGTTAATAATATAACTCCCCTCCATAATAGAAGAAGCTAAAAAATAATATAATTAGGTTAGATATAAAGAAAGTGTACAATTTACCCTTTAAGACGTCCTAGTCTTAAGGGAATACCTAAACTATAAAGATAATAATAATGATAATAATAATAATAATAATAATAATAATAATAATAATAATAATAATAATAATAATAATAATAATAATAATAATAATAATAATAATAATAATAATAATAACGCTGAAGCTATTAATATTATAAGTAATAATATAACTATAAATAAAGCTTCTTATATATTAGTAGTAACTACTCTTTATAAGCTAGGAACCTATAAGTAAGTAATTAGCTCTCTATATATAGATAATTAGATTTAAGCTATGCTTATAGAGATAGAATAACTTAAAGATAATAATACTTAGAATATTATACCTAAACCTAGGGGAGTTTATCCCCTAGGGGGCCGCTAGGTTTATAAAATAAAATATAATAATAATAATAATAATAATAATAATATTCTTATTATTATAAAATATAAAGCCCGTTAGGTAGTTTAAGGTTTTAACTAACACGTTAACATAGATTACTTTAAAACTTTTAGTACTACTCATAGGCCTAAAAGCTATAGATTTATGTTAATGTTTGCTATAAAATATAACTATATATTAAAGCAGTTTAACGTTACTACTGCTTTTGCCTATGTAGATATTAATAAAGATCTATATATAAGAATACCTACTAGTTTCTTATATAATATAAATACTAATAAATTAATATGTAGTAATAATCTAACGGATAATAGCTTAATATATAAGCTAAATAAAGCCTTATATAGCTTAAAATAGAGCCCACGCCTATAGTATAAATACCTACGGTTAATACTACTTTAGTATAACTTTAAAGTCTCTCCCTATAATAAGGGAGTATTTATATTAAATAAGAATAACTATAAAGCTATTCTAGCTTATTACATTAATAATATGCTATTAGCTACTAATAATAATGTTACTTATAACTATATATATAATAACCTATAAAAGCATTTAAGACTTTAATACTTAGGGGAGCCTAGTATCTTCCTAGGAAATGAAATAGTAATAGACCGTATAAATAAGTAATTGTATATAAAATAACTAAGGTATATGGAAAAAATACTTAATAGATATAGTAAAACTAAAGTCTATAGGGCCTATAACCCTATGGATAATAATCTAAAGTTATATAAAAATAATAACTATATAACTAAAGAGGAAATATTATAATCTTAATAAGAAATCGGAGCCCTCCTATACCTAGCTTTAAAAATAAGGCTAGATATTACTTTAGTGGTTATAACTTATACCTATTATAGTAGAAATCCTTCTAAAGAGCACTTTGTTGCTATTAATAGAATATAGGAATATATAAATAAATTCTCTAACTACGGTTTAATATATACCTATAGCGAGGATATACCTAATAATAATAATATAATTGGATTTGCGGATTTAGACTAGGCACGAGATCTTAATAATCGAAAAGTAACCTTAGTATATATATTTACTTAGGGTTTATATAATATTATATCCTATTCTTCTTCTAAATAAAAAATTGTAGCCTTATTAAGCTATAAAGCTAAATATATAGCTTTATTTAATATAGCAAAAGAGGCTCTATATATATATATAATAGCTATAACTTTATACTCAATGAACTAGGCTTTAATAGTCTTATAAAGCCTAAAATACTTATAGATAATATTTCAGCTCAAAGGTTAGCTAAAAACCCTAAATTTCATAAAAAGGCTAAGCATATTAATATAAAATATTATTTTACTAGAAATCTAGTTATAAAAGAAGAGAGTTTCGTCTTTTATATATAGTCTAGTAATAATATTACAGATATATTAATAAAGCCTTTAGGCAAGATAAAGTTTTATAACCTATTAAATATAATAGGTAATAATAATAATAATAATAACAATATAAATAATAACTTAGATAACAACCGCATTACAGATCTAAATTATTAGACTATAATAACTATTATAACCTAATAAAAGTCTAGTTTTTCTTTTATACCTATAAGAGTTAGGTTTTTAAGTTTTTCTACTAGTAATTATTATAAATACTCTAAGACTTCCCTGCTTATTTTTCTCACTAGGTTTTGAGAGTTTTTATATTAGAGTATATAGCCTATAAAGAGAGTATAATATAACATAACATAACATAATATTAAGTTCGGAATTACGCCGCAGCCCCTTCGCAAAAAGACTATAACAAATTCACCTAGTTTATAGGTATAATTTAGGAAATACTATATAGGTATTTTAACCTATACCCTCTACTAGTTAAAGAAAATAATATAGGAACCCTATAGGTTCCTACTACTTATAAGTAAACCCTCTAAACCTTATAAAGTTAGACGCACGCTATACTGGGGCTAATTATATTAGAGCTAAATAGGCTACTAAGGCTCTTATAGCCTAGAAACGCCCTCGCTAAACCTTCTAGCAAGGTGCTACAAAAGCTACTATATAAGATAACTCCTTAACCTAAAAGGTCGACTTTCTAGTAAGGTACTAAAAGTACTACGAATGCTACTATATAAGAGGTAACTCCTTAACTAAAGAGGTCTTTCCTAAGAGGTTCTTATAGCTAGAAGTATAAGAAGCTCTATAAATAGGGCTTTATACCTCTCCCTCTTCCTTATCCTTATCCCTATAACTTATAATAAATCCTTAACTATATTAGCACTAGACCTTATATATAAAAATGCTAGGCCTGCGCGAGGTATACCCTTTAATACTAATAATATATAAGAGCTTGCTAGAGAGTTTAGTATTAATATAATTAATAAAACCTACTCCTTTTTTAATACCTCTATTATATATAGAGAGTATATTATTAATATAGCCCTTAAAAGGGCTCTTATTAATACCCCTAGAGGGGATACTTACTATTATATTATAGCTAAGTAAGTAGACTTAGTAATAGAAGCTAGGTAGGTTATTATATATCTTATAGAGTAGCCCTTTTTTAAGCAGGTCCTCTATACTATTAAGGCAGAGGTAGCCTAGGCCCCTTAGGGCTTAAACGTTAGTAAGTATAGCTTGCGCTAACTACTTTAATATAGGGAGAGCGTTACTAATAATAGTATAGCTACGAAGGCGTTAGCTAACCCGATCGAATAAGAGGACTAGTAGATAAAGCAGTAATAGAGGCAGTATTAGCAGCGCGGGTAGTACGTGAGAGGAAAAGTTAATAGTTTCGTAGTTTATTAAATAATTAAAAACTACGTTATTATTAATATAAAGTTAAAGATCGTGAGGCTATTAATAGGCATATATAAGTGCGGCTATAGTTAGGAAAGGATCACGTGACCGAAGGCTATATATTGTTAGGAGGCGCGGAGTTAGAAGGTCTGTTGCACTTAAGCAGGTAAAATCACTATGCAGTGGCCAGAGGCCTAATATAATATATAATTATATAAATAATCAGCTATATATAAATAGATATATACCTTATAGGGGGTATAAGAATACTAAAGGTATATCTTCAAATTTCTATTATAATCTTATAAAGGTTAAATAAACTTTCATAAATAACTATAGTATATATAGTTATATATCTATATAATATCTCTTTAATAACTCTTGAATAACTATAAAACATAAAATAATAACTATAAAAGGATTTCCTTTAGGGAATAAATACTTTAAAAATCTATATAAATTCTAATCATATTAATAACCTTATATCTATAATCCTTAGCTTTATAGCTATAAATTTATAAAGATTACGCACGGACCACATAGTAATCTAAGCTCGATTCTGCGTAATAAGCTTAATAATTAACCGCTTAGCAGCTACGTTTTAGAATATCTTACCCCTTACTTCATAAGGGTAGGATTTATAACTTAGAGATAATATAATTAATATTCAACGATTTCTCTATCAACTTATTCCAGGAAGAATATTCCCTTATACTTAAATTTATTAGCTTTTATTACAATATTAATTAGCCTATAAATATCTATTTTTAAGCTACTTTAGCGTTCCTTTTGCGACTTATATACCTATTCTTATAGCTAATATAGCTTATTTATAACCTCTAGGGATAGGTAGTTAAGTAGTAGTGATACCTAAGTATAGTCTAATCTATAGATAGCTTATTAGGTTTAGAGGTCCTTATTCTTCTATAAGAGGGTATTAGCTAATATACTTCTATACCCTAGGTAGTATTAGGTATCGAAGTTAAAACTCGATAATATATCTAACTAGTAGGCTTAGTAGATATTTAGAAGCTATTCAGTTATAAAGTAAAGTAGTAATTAGTAGTTTATAATAACTTTAAAACGCTAGGTAATTATAAAGAGTTTAGCCCTCTATTCTTTTAATACTAGAATAATTACTATTATTTTATAGTTATAGATTAGATAGTTTATCTCTATTAGTAATATAATCTTTAAGAAAGAGGCTACTAGGTATTATAAACTATTATTAGTTTATTATTAGAGAAGGGTAGTAGTATAGATAGATTTAGAGGTATCTATCTTAACTTAGGTTAGTAGTTTAGGCTTCTAGTAATATAGAATAGGGGCTAATATTAGGGCCTCCTTTAGTATTATAAATATTACTATATAATTATTACTATGTAATTATTATTAAAGTTAAACTAGGCGTCCTTAGCTATAAGCTTAGTAAGTAATTAAGCGATCTTTTTAATAAGTTCGGAATTACGCCGCAGCCCCTTCGCAAAAAGACTATAATAAATTCACCTAGTTCGCAGGCATAATTCGGGAAATACTATATAGGTATTTTAACCTATACCCTCTACTAATTAAGGAAAATAATATAAGAACCCTATATATTCCTACTACTTATAAGCAAACCCTCGTATGAAGTTAGACGCGCGCCGCACTAGGGCTAATTATATTAGAGCTAAACGGGCTATTAAGGCTCTTATAGTAACGCTATTACTAAACCTTCTAGTAAGGTGCTATAAAAGCTATTATATAAGATAACTCCTTAACCTAAAAGGTCGACCTTCTAATAAGGTGCTAAAGGTAAAAGCTATTATATAAGAGGTAACTCCTTAACTAAAGAGGTCTTTCCTAAGAGGTTCTTATAGCTAGAAGTATAAGAAGCTCTGCTATAAGTAGGGCTTTATACCTCTCCCTCTTCCTTATCCTTATCCCTTAACTATATTACTACTAAACCCTATATATAAAAACGCTAAGCCTACGCGAGGTATACTTTTTAATACTAATAATACGTAAGAGCTTACTAGAGAGTTTAGTATTAATATAATTAATAAAACCTGCTCCTTCTTTAACTACTTTATTATATATAGAGAGTATATTATTAGTATAGCCCTTAAGAGGGCTCTTATTAATACCCCTAGAGGGGATACTTATTATTATATTATAGCTAAATAAGTAGACTTAGTAATAGAAGCTAGGCAGGTTATTATATACCCTATAGAGTAGCCCTTCTTCAAGCAGGTCCTCCGCACTATTAAGGTAGAGATAGCCTAGGCCCCTTAGGGGTTAGTAAGTATAGCTTATACTAACTGCTTTAATATAGAGAGAGCGTTACTAATAATAGTATAGCTAGTAGATAAAGTAGTAATAGAGGTAGTATTAGTAGCGCGGGTAGTGCGCGAGAGGAAAAGTCGATAGTTTCGTAGTCTATTAAATAATTAAAAACCACGTTATTATTAATATGAAGTTAAAGATCGTGAGGCTATAGGTATATATAAGTATAGCTATAGTTAGGAAAGGATCACGTGACCGAAGGCTGTGTATTATTAGGAGGCGCGGAGTTAGAAGGTCTATTGCACTTAAGTAGGTAAAATCACTATATAGTGGCTAGAGGCCGCGATCCTTTTATAATTTATAACGAATTAATAATAGAAGTTATAAAACCCTAGGAAGGACTAGACGCTACGTATTATACTCAGTAGCTATTAGCTTTTTATTATAGAGACCTTCTTAAGGTTAGGGCTAATCCCTTTAATTATAATAATAAACCTAAGGTAGTATATTAGCGTTATATTAAATTCATACTTCTTAATATTAGCCTAATGCCCTACTTAGTATAGCTAGTTAAGGATCTTCTTAATATACTCCTTATACTAGAGGGGGTTCTCTAAATAAATTAGGATATTATCTATATATACTATATAAGAATTATCTAGGTATTCTTTAAGTATATTATTTATATACTATTAGTATATTACTAGGCTATTATAAAGCCTAAAGGATAGAACTTTATACTTATAGGAGCTATATTAGGTATAGAATATTATTAAGTCCTCTAAGTTAGGGTAGATATAAATTTAGTAAATGCCTAGTAGATATTAATCTTTATAAATACTCTAGCTTAGCTAATTTAGCTTAATATCTTATTAATTAGGGGTAGTAAATATTAAGATAGGATAGGATAGACTTAGCTGCGCAACTTTCGAAAAACTCCCTTAGCGCACGGACCTATTATAAGGAGACTATAGAGTAGAGCATAGAGGAGAGGAGCGTAGCGGAGAGGAGAGTATTATTATTATTATTAGGAGTACCTTAATAACCCTATACCTCGTTTTTTAGTAATTTCTTAGCGAATTAGCGCCTAATAGAGATAATCTCTTTTAATTAGATCTGCGAATTATTCTATATATTTTTTAAGCTTACTCTTAATATTCTTACCTATTTATAGGTAGAGCTATATTATTTATTATCTTTCTAGTTCCTATTAGTTCTAGCCCTTTTTAATAGTACCTAGAGGCGGATTCTTTTGCTCTTTTTAATAGCTTTTATAGGCTTCTTAGAGAGTTAGGTGCCTTCGCTACGTCCGTATATCCCTATTATTAATATATATATATATATATAATTATTCTACTTCGAATATAATAATAACTTAAGAAATTCATAAGTAACGAATAATAATAATATAAATAATAATAAAAACGTAGTTTAAAGAGAGGAAGATATTCGCAAACCTACCTTAGTTCCGAGGGAAAAGTAATAGCTATACTTTCTTATAGAATTAAGGTAGGAATAATATAGACCCTAAAATCCTCCCTTTCTCTTTTTTTTTATATACTATTAGTAGGTTCTAGCGAGCATATCCCTTTCCTTACCCCCTTATATATTATCTAAACTACTATTATTTAACTAGTAAGTTATAGCAGATATAGCTAAGATAGCTATATATAATACTAATATAGAGATTAGTAGTCTTATTAAGCTAATAAGTATAGCGAGATTAATTAGATTAATAACTAGAGACTAATAAACCCCTTATTATTATAGCCCTAAGTACTAAGAGCGATATGCTAACTTTAGAGAGATATTAATATAGAGAAGCTGCGAATTCTTCTAAGATAAGAGCGTTATTAGGAAGACCCTTCTATATCGAGTAATAAGACTTAAAATAGATCTATAATAGCTTAGAGTAATAAGATCGAGGTTACTAGACCTTTCTTATATTTATTTAGTTATTTAGTTTATATTATTTCCTTTTTCGTTTTATTTAAAGAAAGTTATACCTACTTACTTTATCTTTCTATTTAGAAGATATTATAATAATAACTTTACTCTATTAACTATA